>OZ005662.1:194253531-194395405 GCA_963930645.1 Salticus scenicus | reverse complement strand
TATAAGAGGGATTACTCCCCCTTGTTGAGCGGATATTAACCAAAATCAGACTACCCTCCTTTTCGTGGCTCTAAAGTGACAGCTTCATGGTCGTACACTTTGAGAGTCTAACTATCGCAATCACTTTCAGAATCTGCGGAATATATTCTAGTTTCATAATAACACCACCGGGAATTCTGCACGGTGAAACTTTAGGCCCGGGGGGCGTTTTTACGCAGACTTTCGGCAGCCGTTCCTACGCTCTCAAAATTTTTTTCCGAGTTTCACATGCCCATCTTCAAACGACGATTCCAAAGCAACTAAAAGAGTCTAACTATCGCAATCACTTTCAGAATCTGCGGAATATATTCTAGTTTCATAATAACACCACCGGGAATTCTGCACGGTGAAACTTTAGGCACGGGGGGCGTTTTTACGCAGACTTTCGGCAGCCGTTCCTACGCTCTCAAAATTTTTTTCCGAGTTTCACATGCCCATCTTCAAACGACGATTCCAAAGCAACTAAAAGAGTCTAACTATCGCAATCACTTTCAGAATCTGCGGAATATATTCTAGTTTCATAATAACACCACCGGGAATTCTGCACGGTGAAACTTTAGGCCCGGGGGGCGTTTTTACGCAGACTTTCGGCAGCCGTTCCTACGCTCTCAAAATTTTTTTCCGAGTTTCACATGCCCATCTTCAAACGACGATTCCAAAGCAACTAAAAGAGTCTAACTATCGCAATCACTTTCAGAATCTGCGGAATATATTCTAGTTTCATAATAACACCACCGAGAATTTTGCACGGTGAAACTTTAGGCCCGGGGGGCGTTTTTACGCAGACTTTCGGCAGCCGTTCCTACGCTCTCAAAATTTTTTTCCGAGTTTCACATGCCCAACTTCAAACGACGATTCCAAAGCAACTAAAAGAGTCTAACTATCGCAATCACTTCCAGAATCTGCGGAATATATTCTAGTTTCATAATAACACCACCGGGAATTCTGCACGGTGAAACTTTAGGCCCGGGGGGCGTTTTTACGCAGACTTTCGGCAGCCGTTCCTACGCTCTCAAAATTTTTTTCCGAGTTTCACATGCCCAACTTCAAACGACGATTCCAAAGCAACTAAAAGAGTCTAACTATCGCAATCACTTTCAGAATCTGCGGAATATATTCTAGTTTCATAATAACACCACCGGGAATTCTGCACGGTGAAACTTTAGGCCCGGGGGGCGTTTTTACGCAGACTTTCGGCAGCCGTTCCTACGCTCTCAAAATTTTTTTCCGAGTTTCACATGCCCATCTTCAAACGACGATTCCAAAGCAACTAAAAGAGTCTAACTATCGCAATCACTTTCAGAATCTGCGGAATATATTCTAGTTTCATAATAACACCACCGGGAATTTTGCACGGTGAAACTTTAGGCCCGGGGGGCGTTTTTACGCAGACTTTCGGCAGCCGTTCCTACGCTCTCAAAATTTTTTTCCGAGTTTCACATGCCCATCTTCAAACGACGATTCCAAAGCAACTAAAAGAGTCTAACTATCGCAATCACTTTCAGATTCTGCGGAATATATTCTAGTTTCATAATAACACCACTGGGAATTCTGCACGGTGAAGCTTTAGGCCCGGGGGGCGTTTTTACGCAGACTTTCGGCCGCCGTTCCTACGCTCTCAAAATTTTTTTCCGAGTTTCACATGCCCATCTTCAAACGACGATTCCAAAGCAACTAAAAGAGTCTAACTATCGCAATCACTTTCAGAATCTGCGGAAAATATTCTAGTTTCATAATAACACCACCGGGAATTCTGCACGGTGAAACTTTAGGCCCGGGGGGCGTTTTTACGCAGACTTTCGGCAGCCGTTCCAACGCTCTCAAAATTTTTTTCCGAGTTTCACATGCCCATCTTCAAACGACGATTCCAAAGCAACTAAAAGAGTCTAACTATCGCAATCACTTTCAGAATCTGCGGAATATATTCTAGTTTCATAATAACACCACTGGGAATTCTGCACGGTGAAGCTTTAGGCCCGGGGGGCGTTTTTAGGCAGACTTTCGGCAGCCGTTCCTACGCTCTCAAAATTTTTTTCCGAGTTTCACATGCCCATCTTCAAACGACGATTCCAAAGCAACTAAAAGAGTCTAACTATCGCAATCACTTTCAGAATCTGCGGAATATATTCTAGTTTCATAATAACACCACCGGGAATTCTGCACGGTGAAACTTTAGGCCCGGGGGGCGTTTTTACGCAGACTTTCGGCAGCCGTTCCTACGCTCTCAAAATTTTTTTCCGAGTTTCACATGCCCATCTTCAAACGACGATTCCAAAGCAAATAAAAGTGTCTAACTACCGCAATCACTTTCAGAATCGGCGGAATATATTCTAGTTTCATAATAACACCACCGGGAATTTTGCACGGTGAAACTTTAGGCCCGGGGGGCGTTTTTACGCAGACTTTCGGCAGCCGTTCCTACGCTCTCAAAATTTTTTTCCGAGTTTCACATGCCCATCTTCAAACGACGATTCCAAAGCAACTAAAAGAGTCTAACTATCGCAATCACTTTCAGAATCTGCGGAATATATTCTAGTTTCATAATAACACCACCGGGAATTCTGCACGGTGAAACTTTAGGCCCGGGGGGCGTTTTTACGCAGACTTTCGGCAGCCGTTCCTACGCTCTCAAAATTTTTTTCCGAGTTTCACATGCCCATCTTCAAACGACGATTCCAAAGCAACTAAAAGAGTCTAACTATCGCAATCACTTTCAGAATCTGCGGAATATATTCTAGTTTCATAATAACACCACCGGGAATTCTGCACGGTGAAACTTTAGGCACGGGGGGCGTTTTTACGCAGACTTTCGGCAGCCGTTCCTACGCTCTCAAAATTTTTTTCCGAGTTTCACATGCCCATCTTCAAACGACGATTCCAAAGCAACTAAAAGAGTCTAACTATCGCAATCACTTTCAGAATCTGCGGAATATATTCTAGTTTCATAATAACACCACCGGGAATTCTGCACGGTGAAACTTTAGGCCCGGGGGGCGTTTTTACGCAGACTTTCGGCAGCCGTTCCTACGCTCTCAAAATTTTTTTCCGAGTTTCACATGCCCATCTTCAAACGACGATTCCAAAGCAACTAAAAGAGTCTTACTATCGCAATCACTTTCAGAATCTGCGGAATATATTCTAGTTTCATAATAACACCACCGGGAATTTTGCACGGTGAAACTTTAGGCCCGGGGGGCGTTTTTACGCAGACTTTCGGCAGCCGTTCCTAAGCTCTCAAAATTTTTTTCCGAGTTTCACATGCCCAACTTCAAACGACGATTCCAAAGCAACTAAAAGAGTCTAACTATCGCAATCACTTCCAGAATCTGCGGAATATATTCTAGTTTCATAATAACACCACCGGGAATTCTGCACGGTGAAACTTTAGGCCCGGGGGGCGTTTTTACGCAGACTTTCGGCAGCCGTTCCTACGCTCTCAAAATTTTTTCCCGAGTTTCACATGCCCATCTTCAAACGACGATTCCAAAGCAACTAAAAGAGTCTAACTATCGCAATCACTTTCAGAATCTGCGGAATATATTCTAGTTTCATAATAACACCACCGGGAATTCTGCACGGTGAAACTTTAGGCCCGGGGGGCGTTTTTACGCAGACTTTCGGCAGCCGTTCCTACGCTCTCAAAATTTTTTTCCGAGTTTCACATGCCCATCTTCAAACGACGATTCCAAAGCAACTAAAAGAGTCTAACTATCGCAATCACTTTCAGAATCTGCGGAATATATTCTAGTTTCATAATAACACCACCGGGAATTTTGCACGGTGAAACTTTAGGCCCGGGGGGCGTTTTTACGCAGACTTTCGGCAGCCGTTCCTACGCTCTCAAAATTTTTTTCCGAGTTTCACATGCCCATCTTCAAACGACGATTCCAAAGCAACTAAAAGAGTCTAACTATCGCAATCACTTTCAGAATCTGCGGAATATATTCTAGTTTCATAATAACACCACTGGGAATTCTGCACGGTGAAGCTTTAGGCCCGGGGGGCGTTTTTACGCAGACTTTCGGCAGCCGTTCCTACGCTCTCAAAATTTTTTTCCGAGTTTCACATGCCCATCTTCAAACGACGATTCCAAAGCAACTAAAAGAGTCTAACTATCGCAATCACTTTCAGAATCTGCGGAATATATTCTAGTTTCATAATAACACCACCGGGAATTCTGCACGGTGAAACTTTAGGCCCGGGGGGCGTTTTTACGCAGACTTTCGGCAGCCGTTCCTACGCTCTCAAAATTTTTTTCCGAGTTTCACATGCCCATCTTCAAACGACGATTCCAAAGCAACTAAAAGAGTCTAACTATCGCAATCACTTTCAGAATCTGCGGAATATATTCTAGTTTCATAATAACACCACCGGGAATTCTGCGCGGTGAAACTTTAGGCCCGGGGGGCGTTTTTACGCAGACTTTCGGCAGCCGTTCCTACGCTCTCAAAATTTTTTTCCGAGTTTCACATGCCCATCTTCAAACGACGATTCCAAAGCAAATAAAAGAGTCTAACTATCGCAATCACTTTCAGAATCGGCGGAATATATTCTAGTTTCATAATAACACCACCGGGAATTTTGCACGGTGAAACTTTAGGCCCGGGGGGCGTTTTTACGCAGACTTTCGGCAGCCGTTCCTACGCTCTCAAAATTTTTTTCCGAGTTTCACATGCCCATCTTCAAACGACGATTCCAAAGCAACTAAAAGAGTCTAACTATCGCAATCACTTTCAGAATCTGCGGAATATATTCTAGTTTCATAATAACACCACCGGGAATTCTGCACAGTGAAACTTTAGGCACGGGGGGCGTTTTTACGCAGACTTTCGGCAGCCGTTCCTACGCTCTCAAAATTTTTTTCCGAGTTTCACATGCCCATCTTCAAACGACGATTCCAAAGCAACTAAAAGAGTCTAACTATCGCAATCACTTTCAGAATCTGCGGAATATATTCTAGTTTCATAATAACACCACCGGGAATTCTGCACGGTGAAACTTTAGGCCCGGGGGGCGTTTTTACGCAGACTTTCGGCAGCCGTTCCTACGCTCTCAAAATTTTTTTCCGAGTTTCACATGCCCATCTTCAAACGACGATTCCAAAGCAACTAAAAGAGTCTAACTATCGCAATCACTTTCAGAATCTGCGGAATATATTCTAGTTTCATAATAACACCACCGGGAATTTTGCACGGTGAAACTTTAGGCCCGGGGGGCGTTTTTACGCAGACTTTCGGCAGCCGTTCCTACGCTCTCAAAATTTTTTTCCGAGTTTCACATGCCCAACTTCAAACGACGATTCCAAAGCAACTAAAAGAGTCTAACTATCGCAATCACTTTCAGAATCTGCGGAATATATTCTAGTTTCATAATAACACCACCGGGAATTCTGCACGGTGAAACTTTAGGCCCGGGGGCGTTTTTACGCAGACTTTCGGCAGCCGTTCCTACGCTCTCAAAATTTGTTTCCGAGTTTCACATGCCCATCTTCAAACGACGATTCCAAAGCAAATAAAAGAGTCTAACTATCGCAATCACTTTCAGAATCGGCGGAATATATTCTAGTTTCATAATAACACCACCGGGAATTTTGCACGGTGAAACTTTAGGCCCGGGGGGCGTTTTTACGCAGACTTTCGGCAGCCGTTCCTACGCTCTCAAAATTTTTTTCCGAGTTTCACATGCCCATCTTCAAACGACGATTCCAAAGCAACTAAAAGAGTCTAACTATCGCAATCACTTTCAGAATCTGCGGAATATATTCTAGTTTCATAATAACACCACCGGGAATTCTGCACGGTGAAACTTTAGGCACGGGGGGCGTTTTTACGCAGACTTTCGGCAGCCGTTCCTACGCTCTCAAAATTTTTTTCCGAGTTTCACATGCCCATCTTCAAACGACGATTCCAAAGCAACTAAAAGAGTCTAACTATCGCAATCACTTTCAGAATCTGCGGAATATATTCTAGTTTCATAATAACACCACCGGGAATTCTGCACGGTGAAACTTTAGGCCCGGGGGGCGTTTTTACGCAGACTTTCGGCAGCCGTTCCTACGCTCTCAAAATTTTTTTCCGAGTTTCACATGCCCATCTTCAAACGACGATTCCAAAGCAACTAAAAGAGTCTAACTATCGCAATCACTTTCAGAATCTGCGGAATATATTCTAGTTTCATAATAACACCACCGGGAATTTTGCACGGTGAAACTTTAGGCCCGGGGGGCGTTTTTACGCAGACTTTCGGCAGCCGTTCCTACGCTCTCAAAATTTTTTTCCGAGTTTCATATGCCCAACTTCAAACGACGATTCCAAAGCAACTAAAAGAGTCTAACTATCGCAATCACTTGAAGAATCTGCGGAATATATTCTAGTTTCATAATAACACCACCGGGAATTCTGCACGGTGAAACTTTAGGCCCGGGGGGCGTTTTTACGCAGACTTTCGGCAGCCGTTCCTACGCTCTCAAAATTTTTTCCCGAGTTTCACATGCCCATCTTCAAACGACGATTCCAAAGCAACTAAAAGAGTCTAACTATCGCAATCACTTTCAGAATCTGCGGAATATATTCTAGTTTCATAATAACACCACCGGGAATTCTGCACGGTGAAACTTTAGGCCCGGGGGGCGTTTTTACGCAGACTTTCGGCAGCCGTTCCTACGCTCTCAAAATTTTTTTCCGAGTTTCACATGCCCATCTTCAAACGACGATTCCAAAGCAACTAAAAGAGTCTAACTATCGCAATCACTTTCAGAATCTGCGGAATATATTCTAGTTTCATAATAACACCACCGGGAATTTTGCACGGTGAAACTTTAGGCCCGGGGGGCGTTTTTACGCAGACTTTCGGCAGCCGTTCCTACGCTCTCAAAATTTTTTTCCGAGTTTCACATGCCCATCTTCAAACGACGATTCCAAAGCAACTAAAAGAGTCTAACTATCGCAATCACTTTCAGAATCTGCGGAATATATTCTAGTTTCATAATAACACCACTGGGAATTCTGCACGGTGAAGCTTTAGGCCCGGGGGGCGTTTTTACGCAGACTTTCGGCAGCCGTTCCTACGCTCTCAAAATTTTTTTCCGAGTTTCACATGCCCATCTTCAAACGACGATTCCAAAGCAACTAAAAGAGTCTAACTATCGCAATCACTTTCAGAATCTGCGGAATATATTCTAGTTTCATAATAACACCACCGGGAATTCTGCACGGTGAAACTTTAGGCCCGGGGGGCGTTTTTACGCAGACTTTCGGCAGCCGTTCCTACGCTCTCAAAATTTTTTTCCGAGTTTCACATGCCCATCTTCAAACGACGATTCCAAAGCAACTAAAAGAGTCTAACTATCGCAATCACTTTCAGAATCTGCGGAATATATTCTAGTTTCATAATAACACCACCGGGAATTCTGCACGGTGAAACTTTAGGCCCGGGGGGCGTTTTTACGCAGACTTTCGGCAGCCGTTCCTACGCTCTCAAAATTTTTTTCCGAGTTTCACATGCCCATCTTCAAACGACGATTCCAAAGCAACTAAAAGAGTCTAACTATCGCAATCACTTTCAGAATCTGCGGAATATATTCTAGTTTCATAATAACACCACCGGGAATTTTGCACGGTGAAACTTTAGGCCCGGGGGGCGTTTTTACGCAGACTTTCGGCAGCCGTTCCTACGCTCTCAAAATTTTTTTCCGAGTTTCACATGCCCATCTTCAAACGACGATTCCAAAGCAACTAAAAGAGTCTAACTATCGCAATCACTTTCAGAATCTGCGGAATATATTCTAGTTTCATAATAACACCACCGGGAATTCTGCACGGTGAAACTTTAGGCCCGGGGGCGTTTTTACGCAGACTTTCGGCAGCCGTTCCTACGCTCTCAAAATTTTTTTCCGAGTTTCACATGCCCATCTTCAAACGACGATTCCAAAGCAACTAAAAGAGTCTAACTATCGCAATCACTTTCAGAATCTGCGGAATATATTCTAGTTTCATAATAACACCACCGGGAATTCTGCACGGTGAAACTTTAGGCCCGGGGGGCGTTTTTACGCAGACTTTCGGCAGCCGTTCCTACGCTCTCAAAATTTTTTTCCGAGTTTCACATGCCCATCTTCAAACGACGATTCCAAAGCAAATAAAAGAGTCTAACTATCGCAATCACTTTCAGAATCGGCGGAATATATTCTAGTTTCATAATAACACCACCGGGAATTTTGCACGGTGAAACTTTAGGCCCGGGGGGCGTTTTTACGCAGACTTTCGGCAGCCGTTCCTACGCTCTCAAAATTTTTTTCCGAGTTTCACATGCCCATCTTCAAACGACGATTCCAAAGCAACTAAAAGAGTCTAACTATCGCAATCACTTTCAGAATCTGCGGAATATATTCTAGTTTCATAATAACACCACCGGGAATTCTGCACGGTGAAACTTTAGGCACGGGGGGCGTTTTTACGCAGACTTTCGGCAGCCGTTCCTACGCTCTCAAAATTTTTTTCCGAGTTTCACATGCCCATCTTCAAACGACGATTCCAAAGCAACTAAAAGAGTCTAACTATCGCAATCACTTTCAGAATCTGCGGAATATATTCTAGTTTCATAATAACACCACCGGGAATTCTGCACGGTGAAACTTTAGGCCCGGGGGGCGTTTTTACGCAGACTTTCGGCAGCCGTTCCTACGCTCTCAAAATTTTTTTCCGAGTTTCACATGCCCATCTTCAAACGACGATTCCAAAGCAACTAAAAGAGTCTAACTATCGCAATCACTTTCAGAATCTGCGGAATATATTCTAGTTTCATAATAACACCACCGGGAATTTTGCACGGTGAAACTTTAGGCCCGGGGGGCGTTTTTACGCAGACTTTCGGCAGCCGTTCCTACGCTCTCAAAATTTTTTTCCGAGTTTCACATGCCCAACTTCAAACGACGATTCCAAAGCAACTAAAAGAGTCTAACTATCGCAATCACTTTCAGAATCTGCGGAATATATTCTAGTTTCATAATAACACCACCGGGAATTCTGCACGGTGAAACTTTAGGCCCGGGGGCGTTTTTACGCAGACTTTCTGCAGCCGTTCCTACGCTCTCAAAATTTTTTTCCGAGTTTCACATGCCCATCTTCAAACGACGATTCCAAAGCAAATAAAAGAGTCTAACTATCGCAATCACTTTCAGAATCGGCGGAATATATTCTAGTTTCATAATAACACCACCGGGAATTTTGCACGGTGAAACTTTAGGCCCGGGGGGCGTTTTTACGCAGACTTTCGGCAGCCGTTCCTACGCTCTCAAAATTTTTTTCCGAGTTTCACATGCCCATCTTCAAACGACGATTCCAAAGCAACTAAAAGAGTCTAACTATCGCAATCACTTTCAGAATCTGCGGAATATATTCTAGTTTCATAATAACACCACCGGGAATTCTGCACGGTGAAACTTTAGGCACGGGGGGCGTTTTTACGCAGACTTTCGGCAGCCGTTCCTACGCTCTCAAAATTTTTTTCCGAGTTTCACATGCCCATCTTCAAACGACGATTCCAAAGCAACTAAAAGAGTCTAACTATCGCAATCACTTTCAGAATCTGCGGAATATATTCTAGTTTCATAATAACACCACCGGGAATTCTGCACGGTGAAACTTTAGGCCCGGGGGGCGTTTTTACGCAGACTTTCGGCAGCCGTTCCTACGCTCTCAAAATTTTTTTCCGAGTTTCACATGCCCATCTTCAAACGACGATTCCAAAGCAACTAAAAGAGTCTAACTATCGCAATCACTTTCAGAATCTGCGGAATATATTCTAGTTTCATAATAACACCACCGGGAATTTTGCACGGTGAAACTTTAGGCCCGGGGGGCGTTTTTACGCAGACTTTCGGCAGCCGTTCCTACGCTCTCAAAATTTTTTTCCGAGTTTCACATGCCCAACTTCAAACGACGATTCCAAAGCAACTAAAAGAGTCTAACTATCGCAATCACTTGAAGAATCTGCGGAATATATTCTAGTTTCATAATAACACCACCGGGAATTCTGCACGGTGAAACTTTAGGCCCGGGGGGCGTTTTTACGCAGACTTTCGGCAGCCGTTCCTACGCTCTCAAAATTTTTTTCCGAGTTTCACATGCCCATCTTCAAACGACGATTCCAAAGCAACTAAAAGAGTCTAACTATCGCAATCACTTTCAGAATCTGCGGAATATATTCTAGTTTCATAATAACACCACCGGGAATTCTGCACGGTGAAACTTTAGGCACGGGGGGCGTTTTTACGCAGACTTTCGGCAGCCGTTCCTACGCTCTCAAAATTTTTTTCCGAGTTTCACATGCCCATCTTCAAACGACGATTCCAAAGCAACTAAAAGAGTCTAACTATCGCAATCACTTTCAGAATCTGCGGAATATATTCTAGTTTCATAATAACACCACCGGGAATTCTGCACGGTGAAACTTTAGGCCCGGGGGGCGTTTTTACGCAGACTTTCGGCAGCCGTTCCTACGCTCTCAAAATTTTTTTCCGAGTTTCACATGCCCATCTTCAAACGACGATTCCAAAGCAACTAAAAGAGTCTAACTATCGCAATCACTTTCAGAATCTGCGGAATATATTCTAGTTTCATAATAACACCACCGGGAATTTTGCACGGTGAAACTTTAGGCCCGGGGGGCGTTTTTACGCAGACTTTCGGCAGCCGTTCCTACGCTCTCAAAATTTTTTTCCGAGTTTCACATGCCCAACTTCAAACGACGATTCCAAAGCAACTAAAAGAGTCTAACTATCGCAATCACTTGAAGAATCTGCGGAATATATTCTAGTTTCATAATAACACCACCGGGAATTCTGCACGGTGAAACTTTAGGCCCGGGGGGCGTTTTTACGCAGACTTTCGGCAGCCGTTCCTACGCTCTCAAAATTTTTTTCCGAGTTTCACATGCCCATCTTCAAACGACGATTCCAAAGCAACTAAAAGAGTCTAACTATCGCAATCACTTTCAGAATCTGCGAAATATATTCTAGTTTCATAATAACACCACCGGGAATTCTGCACGGTGAAACTTTAGGCCCGGGGGCGTTTTTACGCAGACTTTCGGCAGCCGTTCCTACGCTCTCAAAATTTTTTTCCGAGTTTCACATGCCCATCTTCAAACGACGATTCCAAAGCAACTAAAAGAGTCTAACTATCGCAATCACTTTCAGAATCTGCGGAATATATTCTAGTTTCATAATAACACCACCGGGAATTTTGCACGGTGAAACTTTAGGCCCGGGGGGCGTTTTTTCGCAGACTTTCGGCAGCCGTTCCTAAGCTCTCAAAATTTTTTTCCGAGTTTCACATGCCCATCTTCAAACGACGATTCCAAAGCAACTAAAAGAGTCTAACTATCGCAATCACTTTCAGAATCTGCGGAATATATTCTAGTTTCATAATAACACCACTGGGAATTCTGCACGGTGAAGCTTTAGGCCCGGGGGGCGTTTTTACGCAGACTTTCGGCAGCCGTTCCTACGCTCTCAAAATTTTTTTCCGAGTTTCACATGCCCATCTTCAAACGACGATTCCAAAGCAACTAAAAGAGTCTAACTATCGCAATCACTTTCAGAATCTGCGGAATATATTCTAGTTTCATAATAACACCACCGGGAATTCTGCACGGTGAAACTTTAGGCCCGGGGGGCGTTTTTACGCAGACTTTCGGCAGCCGTTCCTACGCTCTCAAAATTTTTTTCCGAGTTTCACATGCCCATCTTCAAACGACGATTCCAAAGCAACTAAAAGAGTCTAACTATCGCAATCACTTTCAGAATCTGCGGAATATATTCTAGTTTCATAATAACACCACCGGGAATTCTGCACGGTGAAACTTTAGGCCCGGGGGGCGTTTATACGCAGACTTTCGGCAGCCGTTCCTACGCTCTCAAAATTTTTTTCCGAGTTTCACATGCCCATCTTCAAACGACGATTCCAAAGGAACTAAAAGAGTCTAACTATCGCAATCACTTTCAGAATCTGCGGAATATATTCTAGTTTCATAATAACACCACCGGGAATTCTGCACGGTGAAACTTTAGGCCCGGGGGGCGTTTTTACGCAGACTTTCGGCAGCCGTTCCTACGCTCTCAAAATTTTTTTCCGAGTTTCACATGCCCATCTTCAAACGACGATTCCAAAGCAACTAAAAGAGTCTAACTATCGCAATCACTTTCAGAATCTGCGGAATATATTCTAGTTTCATAATAACACCACCGGGAATTCTGCACGGTGAAACTTTAGGCCCGGGGGGCGTTTTTACGCAGACTTTCGGCAGCCGTTCCTACGCTCTCAAAATTTTTTTCCGAGTTTCACATGCCCATCTTCAAACGACGATTCCAAAGCAACTAAAAGAGTCTAACTATCGCAATCATTTTCAGAATCTGCGGAATATATTCTAGTTTCATAATAACACCACCGGGAATTTTGCACGGTGAAACTTTAGGCCCGGGGGGCGTTTTTACGCAGACTTTCGGCAGCCGTTCCTACGCTCTCAAAATTTTTTTCCGAGTTTCACATGCCCATCTTCAAACGACGATTCCAAAGCAACTAAAAGAGTCTAACTATCGCAATCACTTTCAGAATCTGCGGAATATATTCTAGTTTCATAATAACACCACCGGGAATTCTGCACGGTGAAACTTTAGGCCCGGGGGGCGTTTTTACGCAGACTTTCGGCAGCCGTTCCTACGCTCTCAAATTTTTTTTCCGAGTTTCACATGCCCAACTTCAAACGACGATTCCAAAGCAACTAAAAGAGTCTAACTATCGCAATCACTTTCAGAATCTGCGGAATATATTCTAGTTTCATAATAACACCACCGGGAATTCTGCACGGTGAAACTTTAGGCCCGGGGGCGTTTTTACGCAGACTTTCGGCAGCCGTTCCTACGCTCTCAAAATTTTTTTCCGAGTTTCACATGCCCATCTTCAAACGACGATTCCAAAGCAACTAAAAGAGTCTAACTATCGCAATCACTTTCAGAATCTGCGGAATATATTCTAGTTTCATAATAACACCACCGGGAATTCTGCACGGTGAAACTTTAGGCCCGGGGGGCGTTTTTACGCAGACTTTCGGCAGCCGTTCCTACGCTCTCAAAATTTTTTTCCGAGTTTCACATGCCCATCTTCAAACGACGATTCCAAAGCAAATAAAAGAGTCTAACTATCGCAATCACTTTCAGAATCGGCGGAATATATTCTAGTTTCATAATAACACCACCGGGAATTTTGCACGGTGAAACTTTAGGCCCGGGGGGCGTTTTTACGCAGACTTTCGGCAGCCGTTCCTACGCTCTCAAAATTTTTTTCCGAGTTTCACATGCCCATCTTCAAACGACGATTCCAAAGCAAGTAAAAGAGTCTAACTATCGCAATCACTTTCAGAATCTGCGGAATATATTCTAGTTTCATAATAACACCACTGGGAATTCTGCACGGTGAAGCTTTAGGCCCTGGGGGCGTTTTTACGCAGACTTTCGGCAGCCGTTCCTACGCTCTCAAAATTTTTTTCCGAGTTTCACATGCCCATCTTCAAACGACGATTCCAAAGCAACTAAAAGAGTCTAACTATCGCAATCACTTTCAGAATCTGCGGAATATATTCTAGTTTCATAATAACACCACCGGGAATTCTGCACGGTGAAACTTTAGGCCCGGGGGGCGTTTTTACGCAGACTTTCGGCAGCCGTTCCTACGCTCTCAAAATTTTTTTCCGAGTTTCACATGCCCATCTTCAAACGACGATTCCAAAGGAACTAAAAGAGTCTAACTATCGCAATCACTTTCAGAATCTGCGGAATATATTCTAGTTTCATAATAACACCACCGGGAATTCTGCACGGTGAAACTTTAGGCCCGGGGGGCGTTTTTACGCAGACTTTCGGCAGCCGTTCCTACGCTCTCAAAATTTTTTTCCGAGTTTCACATGCCCATCTTCAAACGACGATTCCAAAGCAACTAAAAGAGTCTAACTATCGCAATCACTTTCAGAATCTGCGGAATATATTCTAGTTTCATAATAACACCACCTGGAATTCTGCACGGTGAAACTTTAGGCCCGGGGGGCGTTTTTACGCAGACTTTCGGCAGCCGTTCCTACGCTCTCAAAATTTTTTTCCGAGTTTCACATGCCCATCTTCAAACGACGATTCCAAAGCAACTAAAAGAGTCTAACTATCGCAATCACTTTCAGAATCTGCGGAATATATTCTAGTTTCATAATAACACCACCGGGAATTCTGCACGGTGAAACTTTAGGCCCGGGGGGCGTTTTTACGCAGACATTCGGCAGCCGTTCCTACGCTCTCAAAATTTTTTTCCGAGTTTCACATGCCCATCTTCAAACGACGATTCCAAAGCAAATAAAAGAGTCTAACTATCGCAATCACTTTCAGAATCGGCGGAATATATTCTAGTTTCATAATAACACCACCGGGAATTTTGCACGGTGAAACTTTAGGCCCGGGGGGCGTTTTTACGCAGACTTTCGGCAGCCGTTCCTACGCTCTCAAAATTTTTTTCCGAGTTTCACATGCCCATCTTCAAACGACGATTCCAAAGCAACTAAAAGAGTCTAACTATCGCAATCACTTTCAGAATCTGCGGAATATATTCTAGTTTCATAATAACACCACCGGGAATTCTGCACGGTGAAACTTTAGGCACGGGGGGCGTTTTTACGCAGACTTTCGGCAGCCGTTCCTACGCTCTCAAAATTTTTTTCCGAGTTTCACATGCCCATCTTCAAACGACGATTCCAAAGCAACTAAAAGAGTCTAACTATCGCAATCACTTTCAGAATCTGCGGAATATATTCTAGTTTCATAATAACACCACCGGGAATTCTGCACGGTGAAACTTTAGGCCCGGGGGGCGTTTTTACGCAGACTTTCGGCAGCCGTTCCTACGCTCTCAAAATTTTTTTCCGAGTTTCACATGCCCATCTTCAAACGACGATTCCAAAGCAACTAAAAGAGTCTAACTATCGCAATCACTTTCAGAATCTGCGGAATATATTCTAGTTTCATAATAACACCACCGGGAATTTTGCACGGTGAAACTTTAGGCCCGGGGGGCGTTTTTACGCAGACTTTCGGCAGCCGTTCCTACGCTCTCAAAATTTTTTTCCGAGTTTCACATGCCCAACTTCAAACGACGATTCCAAAGCAACTAAAAGAGTCTAACTATCGCAATCACTTGAAGAATCTGCGGAATATATTCTAGTTTCATAATAACACCACCGGGAATTCTGCACGGTGAAACTTTAGGCCCGGGGGGCGTTTTTACGCAGACTTTCGGCAGCCGTTCCTACGCTCTCAAAATTTTTTTCCGAGTTTCACATGCCCATCTTCAAACGACGATTCCAAAGCAACTAAAAGAGTCTAACTATCGCAATCACTTTCAGAATCTGCGGAATATATTCTAGTTTCATAATAACACCACCGGGAATTCTGCACGGTGAAACTTTAGGCCCGGGGGCGTTTTTACGCAGACTTTCGGCAGCCGTTCCTACGCTCTCAAAATTTTTTTCCGAGTTTCACATGCCCATCTTCAAACGACGATTCCAAAGCAACTAAAAGAGTCTAACTATCGCAATCACTTTCAGAATCTGCGAAATATATTCTAGTTTCATAATAACACCACCGGGAATTCTGCACGGTGAAACTTTAGGCCCGGGGGCGTTTTTACGCAGACTTTCGGCAGCCGTTCCTACGCTCTCAAAATTTTTTTCCGAGTTTCACATGCCCATCTTCAAACGACGATTCCAAAGCAACTAAAAGAGTCTAACTATCGCAATCACTTTCAGAATCTGCGGAATATATTCTAGTTTCATAATAACACCACCGGGAATTTTGCACGGTGAAACTTTAGGCCCGGGGGGCGTTTTTTCGCAGACTTTCGGCAGCCGTTCCTAAGCTCTCAAAATTTTTTTCCGAGTTTCACATGCCCATCTTCAAACGACGATTCCAAAGCAACTAAAAGAGTCTAACTATCGCAATCACTTTCAGAATCTGCGGAATATATTCTAGTTTCATAATAACACCACTGGGAATTCTGCACGGTGAAGCTTTAGGCCCGGGGGGCGTTTTTACGCAGACTTTCGGCAGCCGTTCCTACGCTCTCAAAATTTTTTTCCGAGTTTCACATGCCCATCTTCAAACGACGATTCCAAAGCAACTAAAAGAGTCTAACTATCGCAATCACTTTCAGAATCTGCGGAATATATTCTAGTTTCATAATAACACCACCGGGAATTCTGCACGGTGAAACTTTAGGCCCGGGGGGCGTTTTTACGCAGACTTTCGGCAGCCGTTCCTACGCTCTCAAAATTTTTTTCCGAGTTTCACATGCCCATCTTCAAACGACGATTCCAAAGCAACTAAAAGAGTCTAACTATCGCAATCACTTTCAGAATCTGCGGAATATATTCTAGTTTCATAATAACACCACCGGGAATTCTGCACGGTGAAACTTTAGGCCCGGGGGGCGTTTTTACGCAGACTTTCGGCAGCCGTTCCTACGCTCTCAAAATTTTTTTCCGAGTTTCACATGCCCATCTTCAAACGACGATTCCAAAGGAACTAAAAGAGTCTAACTATCGCAATCACTTTCAGAATCTGCGGAATATATTCTAGTTTCATAATAACACCACCGGGAATTCTGCACGGTGAAACTTTAGGCCCGGGGGGCGTTTTTACGCAGACTTTCGGCAGCCGTTCCTACGCTCTCAAAATTTTTTTCCGAGTTTCACATGCCCATCTTCAAACGACGATTCCAAAGCAACTAAAAGAGTCTAACTATCGCAATCACTTTCAGAATCTGCGGAATATATTCTAGTTTCATAATAACACCACCGGGAATTCTGCACGGTGAAACTTTAGGCCCGGGGGGCGTTTTTACGCAGACTTTCGGCAGCCGTTCCTACGCTCTCAAAATTTTTTTCCGAGTTTCACATGCCCATCTTCAAACGACGATTCCAAAGCAACTAAAAGAGTCTAACTATCGCAATCATTTTCAGAATCTGCGGAATATATTCTAGTTTCATAATAACACCACCGGGAATTTTGCACGGTGAAACTTTAGGCCCGGGGGGCGTTTTTACGCAGACTTTCGGCAGCCGTTCCTACGCTCTCAAAATTTTTTTCCGAGTTTCACATGCCCATCTTCAAACGACGATTCCAAAGCAACTAAAAGAGTCTAACTATCGCAATCACTTTCAGAATCTGCGGAATATATTCTAGTTTCATAATAACACCACCGGGAATTCTGCACGGTGAAACTTTAGGCCCGGGGGGCGTTTTTACGCAGACTTTCGGCAGCCGTTCCTACGCTCTCAAATTTTTTTTCCGAGTTTCACATGCCCAACTTCAAACGACGATTCCAAAGCAACTAAAAGAGTCTAACTATCGCAATCACTTTCAGAATCTGCGGAATATATTCTAGTTTCATAATAACACCACCGGGAATTCTGCACGGTGAAACTTTAGGCCCGGGGGCGTTTTTACGCAGACTTTCGGCAGCCGTTCCTACGCTCTCAAAATTTTTTTCCGAGTTTCACATGCCCATCTTCAAACGACGATTCCAAAGCAACTAAAAGAGTCTAACTATCGCAATCACTTTCAGAATCTGCGGAATATATTCTAGTTTCATAATAACACCACCGGGAATTCTGCACGGTGAAACTTTAGGCCCGGGGGGCGTTTTTACGCAGACTTTCGGCAGCCGTTCCTACGCTCTCAAAATTTTTTTCCGAGTTTCACATGCCCATCTTCAAACGACGATTCCAAAGCAAATAAAAGAGTCTAACTATCGCAATCACTTTCAGAATCGGCGGAATATATTCTAGTTTCATAATAACACCACCGGGAATTTTGCACGGTGAAACTTTAGGCCCGGGGGGCGTTTTTACGCAGACTTTCGGCAGCCGTTCCTACGCTCTCAAAATTTTTTTCCGAGTTTCACATGCCCATCTTCAAACGACGATTCCAAAGCAACTAAAAGAGTCTAACTATCGCAATCACTTTCAGAATCTGCGGAATATATTCTAGTTTCATAATAACACCACTGGGAATTCTGCACGGTGAAGCTTTAGGCCCTGGGGGCGTTTTTACGCAGACTTTCGGCAGCCGTTCCTACGCTCTCAAAATTTTTTTCCGAGTTTCACATGCCCATCTTCAAACGACGATTCCAAAGCAACTAAAAGAGTCTAACTATCGCAATCACTTTCAGAATCTGCGGAATATATTCTAGTTTCATAATAACACCACCGGGAATTCTGCACGGTGAAACTTTAGGCCCGGGGGGCGTTTTTACGCAGACTTTCGGCAGCCGTTCCTACGCTCTCAAAATTTTTTTCCGAGTTTCACATGCCCATCTTCAAACGACGATTCCAAAGGAACTAAAAGAGTCTAACTATCGCAATCACTTTCAGAATCTGCGGAATATATTCTAGTTTCATAATAACACCACCGGGAATTCTGCACGGTGAAACTTTAGGCCCGGGGGGCGTTTTTACGCAGACTTTCGGCAGCCGTTCCTACGCTCTCAAAATTTTTTTCCGAGTTTCACATGCCCATCTTCAAACGACGATTCCAAAGCAACTAAAAGAGTCTAACTATCGCAATCACTTTCAGAATCTGCGGAATATATTCTAGTTTCATAATAACACCACCGGGAATTCTGCACGGTGAAACTTTAGGCCCGGGGGGCGTTTTTACGCAGACTTTCGGCAGCCGTTCCTACGCTCTCAAAATTTTTTTCCGAGTTTCACATGCCCATCTTCAAACGACGATTCCAAAGCAACTAAAAGAGTCTAACTATCGCAATCATTTTCAGAATCTGCGGAATATATTCTAGTTTCATAATAACACCACCGGGAATTTTGCACGGTGAAACTTTAGGCCCGGGGGGCGTTTTTACGCAGACTTTCGGCAGCCGTTCCTACGCTCTCAAAATTTTTTTCCGAGTTTCACATGCCCATCTTCAAACGACGATTCCAAAGCAACTAAAAGAGTCTAACTATCGCAATCACTTTCAGAATCTGCGGAATATATTCTAGTTTCATAATAACACCACCGGGAATTCTGCACGGTGAAACTTTAGGCCCGGGGGCGTTTTTACGCAGACTTTCGGCAGCCGTTCCTACGCTCTCAAAATTTTTTTCCGAGTTTCACATGCCCAACTTCAAACGACGATTCCAAAGCAACTAAAAGAGTCTAACTATCGCAATCACTTTCAGAATCTGCGGAATATATTCTAGTTTCATAATAACACCACCGGGAATTCTGCACGGTGAAACTTTAGGCCCGGGGGCGTTTTTACGCAGACTTTCGGCAGCCGTTCCTACGCTCTCAAAATTTTTTTCCGAGTTTCACATGCCCATCTTCAAACGACGATTCCAAAGCAACTAAAAGAGTCTAACTATCGCAATCACTTTCAGAATCTGCGGAATATATTCTAGTTTCATAATAACACCACCGGGAATTCTGCACGGTGAAACTTTAGGCCCGGGGGCGTTTTTACGCAGACTTTCGGCAGCCGTTCCTACGCTCTCAAAATTTTTTTCCGAGTTTCACATGCCCATCTTCAAACGACGATTCCAAAGCAAATAAAAGAGTCTAACTATCGCAATCACTTTCAGAATCGGCGGAATATATTCTAGTTTCATAATAACACCACCGGGAATTTTGCACGGTGAAACTTTAGGCCCGGGGGGCGTTTTTACGCAGACTTTCGGCAGCCGTTCCTACGCTCTCAAAATTTTTTTCCGAGTTTCACATGCCCATCTTCAAACGACGATTCCAAAGCAACTAAAAGAGTCTAACTATCGCAATCACTTTCAGAATCTGCGGAATATATTCTAGTTTCATAATAACACCACCGGGAATTCTGCACGGTGAAACTTTAGGCCCGGGGGGCGTTTTTACGCAGACTTTCGGCAGCCGTTCCTACGCTCTCAAAATTTTTTTCCGAGTTTCACATGCCCATCTTCAAACGACGATTCCAAAGCAACTAAAAGAGTCTAACTATCGCAATCACTTTCAGAATCTGCGGAATATATTCTAGTTTCATAATAACACCACCGGGAATTCTGCACGGTGAAACTTTAGGCCCGGGGGGCGTTTTTACGCAGACTTTCGGCAGCCGTTCCTACGCTCTCAAAATTTTTTTCCGAGTTTCACATGCCCATCTTCAAACGACGATTCCAAAGCAACTAAAAGAGTCTAACTATCGCAATCACTTTCAGAATCTGCGGAATATATTCTAGTTTCATAATAACACCACCGGGAATTTTGCACGGTGAAACTTTAGGCCCGGGGGGCGTTTTTACGCAGACTTTCGGCAGCCGTTCCTACGCTCTCAAAATTTTTTTCCGAGTTTCACATGCCAAACTTCAAACGACGATTCCAAAGCAACTAAAAGAGTCTAACTATCGCAATCACTTGAAGAATCTGCGGAATATATTCTAGTTTCATAATAACACCACCGGGAATTCTGCACGGTGAAACTTTAGGCCCGGGGGGCGTTTTTACGCAGACTTTCGGCAGCCGTTCCTACGCTCTCAAAATTTTTTTCCGAGTTTCACATGCCCATCTTCAAACGACGATTCCAAAGCAACTAAAAGAGTCTATTTATCGCAATCACTTTCAGAATCTGCGGAATATATTCTAGTTTCATAATAACACCACCGGGAATTCTGCACGGTGAAACTTTAGGCCCGGGGGCGTTTTTACGCAGACTTTCGGCAGCCGTTCCTACGCTCTCAAAATTTTTTTCCGAGTTTCACATGCCCATCTTCAAACGACGATTCCAAAGCAACTAAAAGAGTCTAACTATCGCAATCACTTTCAGAATCTGCGGAATATATTCTAGTTTCATAATAACACCACCGGGAATTTTGCACGGTGAAACTTTAGGCCCGGGGGGCGTTTTTACGCAGACTTTCGGCAGCCGTTCCTAAGCTCTCAAAATTTTTTTCCGAGTTTCACATGCCCATCTTCAAACGACGATTCCAAAGCAACTAAAAGAGTCTAACTATCGCAATCACTTTCAGAATCTGCGGAATATATTCTAGTTTCATAATAACACCACTGGGAATTCTGCACGGTGAAGCTTTAGGCCCGGGGGGCGTTTTTACGCAGACTTTCGGCAGCCGTTCCTACGCTCTCAAAATTTTTTTCCGAGTTTCACATGCCCATCTTCAAACGACGATTCCAAAGCAACTAAAAGAGTCTAACTATCGCAATCACTTTCAGAATCTGCGGAATATATTCTAGTTTCATAATAACACCACCGGGAATTCTGCACGGTGAAACTTTAGGCCCGGGGGGCGTTTTTACGCAGACTTTCGGCAGCCGTTCCTACGCTTTCAAAATTTTTTTCCGAGTTTCACATGCCCATCTTCAAACGACGATTCCAAAGCAACTAAAAGAGTCTAACTATCGCAATCACTTTCAGAATCTGCGGAATATATTCTAGTTTCATAATAACACCACCGGGAATTCTGCACGGTGAAACTTTAGGCCCGGGGGGCGTTTTTACGCAGACTTTCGGCAGCCGTTCCTACGCTCTCAAAATTTTTTTCCGAGTTTCACATGCCCATCTTCAAACGACGATTCCAAAGGAACTAAAAGAGTCTAACTATCGCAATCACTTTCAGAATCTGCGGAATATATTCTAGTTTCATAATAACACCACCGGGAATTCTGCACGGTGAAACTTTAGGCCCGGGGGGCGTTTTTACGCAGACTTTCGGCAGCCGTTCCTACGCTCTCAAAATTTTTTTCCGAGTTTCACATGCCCATCTTCAAACGACGATTCCAAAGCAACTAAAAGAGTCTAACTATCGCAATCACTTTCAGAATCTGCGGAATATATTCTAGTTTCATAATAACACCACCGGGAATTCTGCACGGTGAAACTTTAGGCCCGGGGGGCGTTTTTACGCAGACTTTCGGCAGCCGTTCCTACGCTCTCAAAATTTTTTTCCGAGTTTCACATGCCCATCTTCAAACGACGCTTCCAAAGCAACTAAAAGAGTCTAACTATCGCAATCATTTTCAGAATCTGCGGAATATATTCTAGTTTCATAATAACACCACCGGGAATTTTGCACGGTGAAACTTTAGGCCCGGGGGGCGTTTTTACGCAGACTTTCGGCAGCCGTTCCTACGCTCTCAAAATTTTTTTCCGAGTTTCACATGCCCATCTTCAAACGACGATTCCAAAGCAACTAAAAGAGTCTAACTATCGCAATCACTTTCAGAATCTGCGGAATATATTCTAGTTTCATAATAACACCACCGGGAATTCTGCACGGTGAAACTTTAGGCCCGGGGGGCGTTTTTACGCAGACTTTCGGCAGCCGTTCCTACGCTCTCAAAATTTTTTTCCGAGTTTCACATGCCCATCTTCAAACGACGATTCCAAAGCAACTAAAAGAGTCTAACTATCGCAATTACTTTCAGAATCTGCGGAATATATTCTAGTTTCATAATAACACCACCGGGAATTCTGCACGGTGAAACTTTAGGCCCGGGGGGCGTTTTTACGCAGACTTTCGGCAGCCGTTCCTACGCTCTCAAAATTTTTTTCCGAGTTTCACATGCCCATCTTCAAACGACGATTCCAAAGCAACTAAAAGAGTCTAACTATCGCAATCACTTTCAGAATCTGCGGAATATATTCTAGTTTCATAATAACACCACCGGGAATTTTGCACGGTGAAACTTTAGGCCCGGGGGGCGTTTTTACGCAGACTTTCGGCAGCCGTTCCTACGCTCTCAAAATTTTTTTCCGAGTTTCACATGCCCATCCTCAAACGACGATTCCAAAGCAACTAAAAGAGTCTAACTATCGCAATCACTTTCAGAATCTGCGGAATATATTCTAGTTTCATAATAACACCACCGGGAATTCTACACGGTGAAACTTTAGGCCCGGTGGGCGTTTTTACGCAGACTTTCGGCAGCCGTTCCTACGCTCTTAAAATTTTTTTCCGAGTTTCACATGCCCATCTTCAAACGACGATTCCAAAGCAACTAAAAGAGTCTAACTATCGCAATCACTTTCAGAATCTGCGGAATATATTCTAGTTTCATAATAACACCACCGGGAATTCTGCACGGTGAAACTTTAGGCCCGGGGGGCGTTTTTACGCAGACTTTCGGCAGCCGTTCCTACGCTCTCAAAATTTTTTTCCGAGTTTCACATGCCCATCTTCAAACGACGATTCCAAAGCAACTAAAAGAGTCTAACTATCGCAATCACTTTCAGAATCTGCGGAATATATTCTAGTTTCATAATAACACCACCGGGAATTCTGCACGGTGAAACTTTAGGCCCGGGGGGCGTTTTTACGCAGACTTTCGGCAGCCGTTCCTACGCTCTCAAAATTTTTTTCCGAGTTTCACATGCCCATCTTCAAACGACGATTCCAAAGCAACTAAAAGAGTCTAACTATCGCAATCACTTTCAGAATCTCCGGAATATATTCTAGTTTCATAATAACACCACCGGGAATTTTGCACGGTGAAACTTTAGGCCCGGGGGGCGTTTTTACGCAGACTTTCGGCAGCCGTTCCTACGCTCTCAAAATTTTTTTCCGAGTTTCACATGCCCATTTTTAAACGACGATTCCAAAGCAACTAAAAGAGTCTAACTATCGCAATCACTTTCAGAATCTGCGGAATATATTCTAGTTTCATAATAACACCACCGGGAATTCTGCACGGTGAAACTTTAGGCCCGGGGGGCGTTTTTACGCAGACTTTCGGCAGCCGTTCCTACGCTCTCAAAATTTTTTTCCGAGTTTCACATGCCCATCTTCAAACGACGATTCCAAAGCAACTAAAAGAGTCTAACTATCGCAATCACTTTCAGAATCTGCGGAATATATTCTAGTTTCATAATAACACCACCGGGAATTCTGCACGGTGAAACTTTAGGCCCGGGGGGCGTTTTTACGCAGAATTTCGGCAGCCGTTCCTACGCTCTCAAAATTTTTTTCCGAGTTTCACATGCCCATCTTCAAACGACGATTCCAAAGCAACTAAAAGAGTCTAACTATCGCAATCACTTTCAGAATCTGCGGAATATATTCTAGTTTCATAATAACACCACCGGGAATTCTACACGGTGAAACTTTAGGCCCGGTGGGCGTTTTTACGCAGACTTTCGGCAGCCGTTCCTACGCTCTTAAAATTTTTTTCCGAGTTTCACATGCCCATCTTCAAACGACGATTCCAAAGCAACTAAAAGAGTCTAACTATCGCAATCACTTTCAGAATCTGCGGAATATATTCTAGTTTCATAATAACACCACCGGGAATTCTGCACGGTGAAACTTTAGGCCCGGGGGGCGTTTTTACGCAGACTTTCGGCAGCCGTTCCTACGCTCTCAAAATTTTTTTCCGAGTTTCACATGCCCATCTTCAAACGACGATTCCAAAGCAACTAAAAGAGTCTAACTATCGCAATCACTTTCAGAATCTGCGGAATATATTCTAGTTTCATAATAACACCACCGGGAATTTTGCACGGTGAAACTTTAGGCCCGGGGGGCGTTTTTACGCAGACTTTCGGCAGCCGTTCCTACGCTCTCAAAATTTTTTTCCGAGTTTCACATGCCCATCCTCAAACGACGATTCCAAAGCAACTAAAAGAGTCTAACTATCGCAATCACTTTCAGAATCTGCGGAATATATTCTAGTTTCATAATAACACCACCGGGAATTCTACACGGTGTAACTTTAGGCCCGGTGGGCGTTTTTACGCAGACTTTCGGCAGCCGTTCCTACGCTCTTAAAATTTTTTTCCGAGTTTCACATGCCCATCTTCAAACGACGATTCCAAAGCAACTAAAAGAGTCTAACTATCGCAATCACTTTCAGAATCTGCGGAATATATTCTAGTTTCATAATAACACCACCGGGAATTCTGCACGGTGAAACTTTAGACCCGGGGGGCGTTTTTACGCAGACTTTCGGCAGCCGTTCCTACGCTCTCAAAATTTTTTTCCGAGTTTCACATGCCCATCTTCAAACGACGATTCCAAAGCAACTAAAAGAGTCTAACTATCGCAATCACTTTCAGAATCTGCGGAATATATTCTAGTTTCATAATAACACCACCGGGAATTCTGCACGGTGAAACTTTAGGCCCGGGGGGCGTTTTTACGCAGACTTTCGGCAGCCGTTCCTACGCTCTCAAATTTTTTTTCCGAGTTTCACATGCCCATCTTCAAACGACGATTCCAAAGCAACTAAAAGAGTCTAACTATCGCAATCTCTTTCAGAATCTCCGGAATATATTCTAGTTTCATAATAACACCACCGGGAATTTTGCACGGTGAAACTTTAGGCCCGGGGGGCGTTTTTACGCAGACTTTCGGCAGCCGTTCCTACGCTCTCAAAATTTTTTTCCGAGTTTCACATGCCCATTTTTAAACGACGATTCCAAAGCAACTAAAAGAGTCTAACTATCGCAATCACTTTCAGAATCTGCGGAATATATTCTAGTTTCATAATAACACCACCGGGAATTCTGCACGGTGAAACTTTAGGCCCGGGGGGCGTTTTTACGCAGACTTTCGGCAGCCGTTCCTACGCTCTCAAAATTTTTTTCCGAGTTTCACATGCCCATCTTCAAACGACGATTCCAAAGCAACTAAAAGAGTCTAACTATCGCAATCACTTTCAGAATCTGCGGAATATATTCTAGTTTCATAATAACACCACCGGGAATTTTGCACGGTGAAACTTTAGGCCCGGGGGGCGTTTTTACGCAGACTTTCGGCAGCCGTTCCTACGCTCTCAAAATTTTTTTCCGAGTTTCACGTGCCCATCTTCAAACGACGATTCCAAAGCAACTAAAAGAGTCTAACTATCGCAATCACTTTCAGAATCTGCGGAATATATTCTAGTTTCATAATAACACCACCGGGAATTCTGCACGGTGAAACTTTAGGCCCGGGGGGCGTTTTTACGCAGACTTTCGGCAGCCGTTCCTACGCTCTCAAAATTTTTTTCCGAGTTTCACATGCCCATTTTTAAACGACGATTCCAAAGCAACTAAAAGAGTCTAACTATCGCAATCACTTTCAGAATCTGCGGAATATATTCTAGTTTCATAATAACACCACCGGGAATTCTGCACGGTGTAACTTTAGGCCCGGGGGGCGTTTTTACGCAGACTTTCGGCAGCCGTTCCTACGCTCTCAAAATTTTTTTCCGAGTTTCACATGCCCATCTTCAAACGACGATTCCAAAGCAACTAAAAGAGTCTAACTATCGCAATCACTTTCAGAATCTGCGGAATATATTCTAGTTTCATAATAACACCACCGGGAATTCTACACGGTGAAACTTTAGGCCCGGGGGGCGTTTTTACGCAGACTTTCGGCAGCCGTTCCTACGCTCTCAAAATTTTTTTCCGAGTTTCACATGCCCATCTTCAAACGACGATTCCAAAGCAAATAAAAGAGTCTAACTATCGCAATCACTTTCAGAATCTGCGGAATATATTCTAGTTTCATAATAACACCACCGGGAATTCTGCACGATGAAACTTTAGGCCCGGGGGGCGTTTTTACGCAGACTTTCGGCAGCCGTTCCTACGCTCTTAAAATTTTTTTCCGAGTTTCACATGCCCATCTTCAAACGACGATTCCAAAGCAACTAAAAGAGTCTAACTATCGCAATCACTTTCAGAATCTGCGGAATATATTCTAGTTTCATAATAACACCACCGGGAATTCTGCACGGTGAAACTTTAGGCCCGGGGGGCGTTTTTACGCAGACTTTCGGCAGCCGTTCCTACGCTCTCAAAATTTTTTTCCGAGTTTCACATGCCCATCTTCAAACGACGATTCCAAAGCAACTAAAAGAGTCTAACTATCGCAATCACTTTCAGAATCTGCGGAATATATTCTAGTTTCATAATAACACCACCGGGAATTTTGCACGGTGAAACTTTAGGCCCGGGGGGCGTTTTTACGCAGACTTTCGGCAGCCGTTCCTACGCTCTCAAAATTTTTTTCCGAGTTTCACATGCCCATCCTCAAACGACGATTCCAAAGCAACTAAAAGAGTCTAACTATCGCAATCACTTTCAGAATCTGCGGAATATATTCTAGTTTCATAATAACACCACCGGGAATT
This sequence comes from Salticus scenicus, assembly GCA_963930645.1. NCBI lineage: Eukaryota > Metazoa > Arthropoda > Arachnida > Araneae > Salticidae > Salticus > Salticus scenicus. The sequence continues at coordinate 194,368,173 of OZ005662.1, read as the reverse complement.
CTACACGGTGTAACTTTAGGCCCGGTGGGCGTTTTTACGCAGACTTTCGGCAGCCGTTCCTACGCTCTTAAAATTTTTTTCCGAGTTTCACATGCCCATCTTCAAACGACGATTCCAAAGCAACTAAAAGAGTCTAACTATCGCAATCACTTTCAGAATCTGCGGAATATATTCTAGTTTCATAATAACACCACCGGGAATTCTGCACGGTGAAACTTTAGACCCGGGGGGCGTTTTTACGCAGACTTTCGGCAGCCGTTCCTACGCTCTCAAAATTTTTTTCCGAGTTTCACATGCCCATCTTCAAACGACGATTCCAAAGCAACTAAAAGAGTCTAACTATCGCAATCACTTTCAGAATCTGCGGAATATATTCTAGTTTCATAATAACACCACCGGGAATTCTGCACGGTGAAACTTTAGGCCCGGGGGGCGTTTTTACGCAGACTTTCGGCAGCCGTTCCTACGCTCTCAAATTTTTTTTCCGAGTTTCACATGCCCATCTTCAAACGACGATTCCAAAGCAACTAAAAGAGTCTAACTATCGCAATCTCTTTCAGAATCTCCGGAATATATTCTAGTTTCATAATAACACCACCGGGAATTTTGCACGGTGAAACTTTAGGCCCGGGGGGCGTTTTTACGCAGACTTTCGGCAGCCGTTCCTACGCTCTCAAAATTTTTTTCCGAGTTTCACATGCCCATTTTTAAACGACGATTCCAAAGCAACTAAAAGAGTCTAACTATCGCAATCACTTTCAGAATCTGCGGAATATATTCTAGTTTCATAATAACACCACCGGGAATTCTGCACGGTGAAACTTTAGGCCCGGGGGGCGTTTTTACGCAGACTTTCGGCAGCCGTTCCTACGCTCTCAAAATTTTTTTCCGAGTTTCACATGCCCATCTTCAAACGACGATTCCAAAGCAACTAAAAGAGTCTAACTATCGCAATCACTTTCAGAATCTGCGGAATATATTCTAGTTTCATAATAACACCACCGGGAATTTTGCACGGTGAAACTTTAGGCCCGGGGGGCGTTTTTACGCAGACTTTCGGCAGCCGTTCCTACGCTCTCAAAATTTTTTTCCGAGTTTCACGTGCCCATCTTCAAACGACGATTCCAAAGCAACTAAAAGAGTCTAACTATCGCAATCACTTTCAGAATCTGCGGAATATATTCTAGTTTCATAATAACACCACCGGGAATTCTGCACGGTGAAACTTTAGGCCCGGGGGGCGTTTTTACGCAGACTTTCGGCAGCCGTTCCTACGCTCTCAAAATTTTTTTCCGAGTTTCACATGCCCATCTTCAAACGACGATTCCAAAGCAACTAAAAGAGTCTAACTATCGCAATCACTTTCAGAATCTGCGGAATATATTCTAGTTTCATAATAACACCACCGGGAATTCTGCACGGTGTAACTTTAGGCCCGGGGGGTGTTTTTACGCAGACTTTCGGCAGCCGTTCCTACGCTCTCAAAATTTTTTTCCGAGTTTCACATGCCCATCTTCAAACGACGATTCCAAAGCAACTAAAAGAGTCTAACTATCGCAATCACTTTCAGAATCTGCGGAATATATTCTAGTTTCATAATAACAGCACCGGGAATTCTACACGGTGAAACTTTAGGCCCGGGGGGCGTTTTTACGCAGACTTTCGGCAGCCGTTCCTACGCTCTCAAAATTTTTTTCCGAGTTTCACATGCCCATCTTCAAACGACGATTCCAAAGCAAATAAAAGAGTCTAACTATCGCAATCACTTTCAGAATCTGCGGAATATATTCTAGTTTCATAATAACACCACCGGGAATTCTGCACGATGAAACTTTAGGCCCGGGGGGCGTTTTTACGCAGACTTTCGGCAGCCGTTCCTACGCTCTCAAAATTTTTTTCCGAGTTTCACATGCCCATCTTCAAACGACGATTCCAAAGCAACTAAAAGAGTCTAACTATCGCAATCACTTTCAGAATCTGCGGAATATATTCTAGTTTCATAATAACACCACCGGGAATTCTGCACGGTGAAACTTTAGGCCCGGGGGGCGTTTTTACGCAGACTTTCGGCAGCCGTTCCTACGCTCTCAAAATATTTTTCCGAGTTTCACATGCCCATCTTCAAACGACGATTCCAAAGCAACTAAAAGAGTCTAACTATCGCAATCACTTTCAGAATCTCCGGAATATATTCTAGTTTCATAATAACACCACCGGGAATTTTGCACGGTGAAACTTTAGGCCCGGGGGGCGTTTTTACGCAGACTTTCGGCAGCCGTTCCTACGCTCTCAAAATTTTTTTCCGAGTTTCACATGCCCATTTTTAAACGACGATTCCAAAGCAACTAAAAGAGTCTAACTATCGCAATCACTTTCAGAATCTGCGGAATATATTCTAGTTTCATAATAACAAAACCGGGAATTCTGCACGGTGAAACTTTAGGCCCGGGGGGCGTTTTTACGCAGACTTTCGGCAGCCGTTCCTACGCTCTCAAAATTTTTTTCCGAGTTTCACATGCCCATCTTCAAACGACGATTCCAAAGCAACTAAAAGAGTCTAACTATCGCAATCACTTTCAGAATCTGCGGAATATATTCTAGTTTCATAATAACACCACCGGGAATTCTGCACGGTGAAACTTTAGGCCCGGGGGGCGTTTTTACGCAGAATTTCGGCAGCCGTTCCTACGCTCTCAAAATTTTTTTCCGAGTTTCACATGCCCATCTTCAAACGACGATTCCAAAGCAACTAAAAGAGTCTAACTATCGCAATCACTTTCAGAATCTGCGGAATATATTCTAGTTTCATAATAACACCACCGGGAATTCTGCACGGTGAAACTTTAGGCCCGGGGGGCGTTTTTACGCAGACTTTCGGCAGCCGTTCCTACGCTCTCAAAATTTTTTTCCGAGTTTCACATGCCCATCTTCAAACGACGATTCCAAAGCAACTAAAAGAGTCTAACTATCGCAATCACTTTCAGAATCTCCGGAATATATTCTAGTTTCATAATAACACCACCGGGAATTTTGCACGGTGAAACTTTAGGCCCGGGGGGCGTTTTTACGCAGACTTTCGGCAGCCGTTCCTACGCTCTCAAAATTTTTTTCCGAGTTTCACATGCCCATTTTTAAACGACGATTCCAAAGCAACTAAAAGAGTCTAACTATCGCAATCACTTTCAGAATCTGCGGAATATATTCTAGTTTCATAATAACACCACCGGGAATTCTGCACGGTGAAACTTTAGGCCCGGGGGGCGTTTTTACGCAGACTTTCGGCAGCCGTTCCTACGCTCTCAAAATTTTTTTCCGAGTTTCACATGCCCATCTTCAAACGACGATTCCAAAGCAACTAAAAGAGTCTAACTATCGCAATCACTTTCAGAATCTGCGGAATATATTCTAGTTTCATAATAACACCACCGGGAATTCTGCACGGTGAAACTTTAGGCCCGGGGGGCGTTTTTACGCAGAATTTCGGCAGCCGTTCCTACGCTCTCAAAATTTTTTTCCGAGTTTCACATGCCCATCTTCAAACGACGATTCCAAAGCAACTAAAAGAGTCTAACTATCGCAATCACTTTCAGAATCTGCGGAATATATTCTAGTTTCATAATAACACCACCGGGAATTTTGCACGGTGAAACTTTAGGCCCGGGGGGCGTTTTTACGCAGACTTTCGGCAGCCGTTCCTACGCTCTCAAAATTTTTTTCCGAGTTTCACATGCCCATCTTCAAACGACGATTCCAAAGCAACTAAAAGAGTCTAACTATCGCAATCACTTTCAGAATCTGCGGAATATATTCTAGTTTCATAATAACACCACCGGGAATTCTGCACGGTGAAACTTTAGGCCCGGGGGGCGTTTTTACGCAGACTTTCGGCAGCCGTTCCTACGCTCTCAAAATTTTTTTCCGAGTTTCACATGCCCATCTTCAAACGACGATTCCAAAGCAACTAAAAGAGTCTAACTATCGCAATCACTTTCAGAATCTGCGGAATATATTCTAGTTTCATAATAACACCACCGGGAATTCTGCACGGTGTAACTTTAGGCCCGGGGGGCGTTTTTACACAGACTTTCGGCAGCCGTTCCTACGCTCTCAAAATTTTTTTCCGAGTTTCACATGCCCATCTTCAAACGACGATTCCAAAGCAACTAAAAGAGTCTAACTATCGCAATCACTTTCAGAATCTGCGGAATATATTCTAGTTTCATAATAACAGCACCGGGAATTCTACACGGTGAAACTTTAGGCCCGGGGGGCGTTTTTACGCAGACTTTCGGCAGCCGTTCCTACGCTCTCAAAATTTTTTTCCGAGTTTCACATGCCCATCTTCAAACGACGATTCCAAAGCAACTAAAAGAGTCTAACTATCGCAATCACTTTCAGAATCTGCGGAATATATTCTAGTTTCATAATAACACCACCGGGAATTCTGCACGGTGAAACTTTAGGCCCGGGGGGCGTTTTTACGCAGACTTTCGGCAGCCGTTCCTACGCTCTCAAAATTTTTTTCCGAGTTTCACATGCCCATCTTCAAACGACGATTCCAAAGCAACTAAAAGAGTCTAACTATCGCAATCACTTTCAGAATCTGCGGAATATATTCTAGTTTCATAATAACACCACCGGGAATTTTGCACGGTGAAACTTTAGGCCCGGGGGGCGTTTTTACGCAGACTTTCGGCAGCCGTTCCTACGCTCTCAAAATTTTTTTCCGAGTTTCACATGCCCAACTTCAAACGACGATTCCAAAGCAACTAAAAGAGTCTAACTATCGCAATCACTTGAAGAATCTGCGGAATATATTCTAGTTTCATAATAACACCACCGGGAATTCTGCACGGTGAAACTTTAGGCCCGGGGGGCGTTTTTACGCAGACTTTCGGCAGCCGTTCCTACACTCTCAAAATTTTTTTCCGAGTTTCACATGCCCATCTTCAAACGACGATTCCAAAGCAACTAAAAGAGTCTAACTATCGCAATCACTTTCAGAATCTGCGGAATATATTCTAGTTTCATAATAACACCACCGGGAATTCTGCACGGTGAAACTTTAGGCCCGGGGGCGTTTTTACGCAGACTTTCGGCAGCCGTTCCTACGCTCTCAAAATTTTTTTCCGAGTTTCACATGCCCATCTTCAAACGACGATTCCAAAGCAACTAAAAGAGTCTAACTATCGCAATCACTTTCAGAATCTGCGGAATATATTCTAGTTTCATAATAACACCACCGGGAATTTTGCACGGTGAAACTTTAGGCCCGGGGGGCGTTTTTACGCAGACTTTCGGCAGCCGTTCCTAAGCTCTCAAAATTTTTTTCCGAGTTTCACATGCCCATCTTCAAACGACGATTCCAAAGCAACTAAAAGAGTCTAACTATCGCAATCACTTTCACAATCTGCGGAATATATTCTAGTTTCATAATAACACCACTGGGAATTCTGCACGGTGAAGCTTTAGGCCCGGGGGGCGTTTTTACGCAGACTTTCGGCAGCCGTTCCTACGCTCTCAAAATTTTTTTCCGAGTTTCACATGCCCATCTTCAAACGACGATTCCAAACTAACTAAAAGAGTCTAACTATCGCAATCACTTTCAGAATCTGCGGAATATATTCTAGTTTCATAATAACACCACCGGGAATTCTGCACGGTGAAACTTTAGGCCCGGGGGGCGTTTTTACGCAGACTTTCGGCAGCCGTTCCTACGCTCTCAAAATTTTTTTCCGAGTTTCACATGCCCATCTTCAAACGACGATTCCAAAGCAACTAAAAGAGTCTAACTATCGCAATCACTTTCAGAATCTGCGGAATATATTCTAGTTTCATAATAACACCACCGGGAATTCTGCACGGTGAAACTTTAGGCCCGGGGGGCGTTTTTACGCAGACATTCGGCAGCCGTTCCTACGCTCTCAAAATTTTTTTCCGAGTTTCACATGCCCATCTTCAAACGACGATTCCAAAGGAACTAAAAGAGTCTAACTATCGCAATCACTTTCAGAATCTGCGGAATATATTCTAGTTTCATAATAACACCACCGGGAATTCTGCACGGTGAAACTTTAGGCCCGGGGGGCGTTTTTACGCAGACTTTCGGCAGCCGTTCCTACGCTCTCAAAATTTTTTTCCGAGTTTCACATGCCCATCTTCAAACGACGATTCCAAAGCAACTAAAAGAGTCTAACTATCGCAATCACTTTCAGAATCTGCGGAATATATTCTAGTTTCATAATAACACCACCGGGAATTCTGCACGGTGAAACTTTAGGCCCGGGGGGCGTTTTTACGCAGACTTTCGGCAGCCGTTCCTACGCTCTCAAAATTTTTTTCCGAGTTTCACATGCCCATCTTCAAACGACGCTTCCAAAGCAACTAAAAGAGTCTAACTATCGCAATCATTTTCAGAATCTGCGGAATATATTCTAGTTTCATAATAACACCACCGGGAATTTTGCACGGTGAAACTTTAGGCCCGGGGGGCGTTTTTACGCAGACTTTCGGCAGCCGTTCCTACGCTCTCAAAATTTTTTTCCGAGTTTCACATGCCCATCCTCAAACGACGATTCCAAAGCAACTAAAAGAGTCTAACTATCGCAATCACTTTCAGAATCTGCGGAATATATTCTAGTTTCATAATAACACCACCGGGAATTCTACACGGTGAAACTTTAGGCCCGGTGGGCGTTTTTACGCAGACTTTCGGCAGCCGTTCCTACGCTCTTAAAATTTTTTTCCGAGTTTCACATGCCCATCTTCAAACGACGATTCCAAAGCAACTAAAAGAGTCTAACTATCGCAATCACTTTCAGAATCTGCGGAATATATTCTAGTTTCATAATAACACCACCGGGAATTCTGCACGGTGAAACTTTAGGCCCGGGGGGCGTTTTTACGCAGACTTTCGGCAGCCGTTCCTACGCTCTCAAAATTTTTTTCCGAGTTTCACATGCCCATCTTCAAACGACGATTCCAAAGCAACTAAAAGAGTCTAACTATCGCAATCACTTTCAGAATCTGCGGAATATATTCTAGTTTCATAATAACACCACCGGGAATTCTGCACGGTGAAACTTTAGGCCCGGGGGGCGTTTTTACGCAGACTTTCGGCAGCCGTTCCTACGCTCTCAAAATTTTTTTCCGAGTTTCACATGCCCATCTTCAAACGACGATTCCAAAGCAACTAAAAGAGTCTAACTATCGCAATCACTTTCAGAATCTCCGGAATATATTCTAGTTTCATAATAACACCACCGGGAATTTTGCACGGTGAAACTTTAGGCCCGGGGGGCGTTTTTACGCAGACTTTCGGCAGCCGTTCCTACGCTCTCAAAATTTTTTTCCGAGTTTCACATGCCCATTTTTAAACGACGATTCCAAAGCAACTAAAAGAGTCTAACTATCGCAATCACTTTCAGAATCTGCGGAATATATTCTAGTTTCATAATAACACCACCGGGAATTCTGCACGGTGAAACTTTAGGCCCGGGGGGCGTTTTTACGCAGACTTTCGGCAGCCGTTCCTACGCTCTCAAAATTTTTTTCCGAGTTTCACATGCCCATCTTCAAACGACGATTCCAAAGCAACTAAAAGAGTCTAACTATCGCAATCACTTTCAGAATCTGCGGAATATATTCTAGTTTCATAATAACACCACCGGGAATTCTGCACGGTGAAACTTTAGGCCCGGGGGGCGTTTTTACGCAGAATTTCGGCAGCCGTTCCTACGCTCTCAAAATTTTTTTCCGAGTTTCACATGCCCATCTTCAAACGACGATTCCAAAGCAACTAAAAGAGTCTAACTATCGCAATCACTTTCAGAATCTGCGGAATATATTCTAGTTTCATAATAACACCACCGGGAATTCTACACGGTGAAACTTTAGGCCCGGTGGGCGTTTTTACGCAGACTTTCGGCAGCCGTTCCTACGCTCTTAAAATTTTTTTCCGAGTTTCACATGCCCATCTTCAAACGACGATTCCAAAGCAACTAAAAGAGTCTAACTATCGCAATCACTTTCAGAATCTGCGGAATATATTCTAGTTTCATAATAACACCACCGGGAATTCTGCACGGTGAAACTTTAGGCCCGGGGGGCGTTTTTACGCAGACTTTCGGCAGCCGTTCCTACGCTCTCAAAATTTTTTTCCGAGTTTCACATGCCCATCTTCAAACGACGATTCCAAAGCAACTAAAAGAGTCTAACTATCGCAATCACTTTCAGAATCTGCGGAATATATTCTAGTTTCATAATAACACCACCGGGAATTTTGCACGGTGAAACTTTAGGCCCGGGGGGCGTTTTTACGCAGACTTTCGGCAGCCGTTCCTACGCTCTCAAAATTTTTTTCCGAGTTTCACATGCCCATCCTCAAACGACGATTCCAAAGCAACTGAAAGAGTCTAACTATCGCAATCACTTTCAGAATCTGCGGAATATATTCTAGTTTCATAATAACACCACCGGGAATTCTACACGGTGAAACTTTAGGCCCGGTGGGCGTTTTTACGCAGACTTTCGGCAGCCGTTCCTACGCTCTTAAAATTTTTTTCCGAGTTTCACATGCCCATCTTCAAACGACGATTCCAAAGCAACTAAAAGAGTCTAACTATCGCAATCACTTTCAGAATCTGCGGAATATATTCTAGTTTCATAATAACACCACCGGGAATTCTGCACGGTGAAACTTTAGACCCGGGGGGCGTTTTTACGCAGACTTTCGGCAGCCGTTCCTACGCTCTCAAAATTTTTTTCCGAGTTTCACATGCCCATCTTCAAACGACGATTCCAAAGCAACTAAAAGAGTCTAACTATCGCAATCACTTTCAGAATCTGCGGAATATATTCTAGTTTCATAATAACACCACCGGGAATTCTGCACGGTGAAACTTTAGGCCCGGGGGGCGTTTTTACGCAGACTTTCGGCAGCCGTTCCTACGCTCTCAAATTTTTTTTCCGAGTTTCACATGCCCATCTTCAAACGACGATTCCAAAGCAACTAAAAGAGTCTAACTATCGCAATCTCTTTCAGAATCTCCGGAATATATTCTAGTTTCATAATAACACCACCGGGAATTTTGCACGGTGAAACTTTAGGCCCGGGGGGCGTTTTTACGCAGACTTTCGGCAGCCGTTCCTACGCTCTCAAAATTTTTTTCCGAGTTTCACATGCCCATTTTTAAACGACGATTCCAAAGCAACTAAAAGAGTCTAACTATCGCAATCACTTTCAGAATCTGCGGAATATATTCTAGTTTCATAATAACACCACCGGGAATTCTGCACGGTGAAACTTTAGGCCCGGGGGGCGTTTTTACGCAGACTTTCGGCAGCCGTTCCTACGCTCTCAAAATTTTTTTCCGAGTTTCACATGCCCATCTTCAAACGACGATTCCAAAGCAACTAAAAGAGTCTAACTATCGCAATCACTTTCAGAATCTGCGGAATATATTCTAGTTTCATAATAACACCACCGGGAATTCTGCACGGTGAAACTTTAGGCCCGGGGGCGTTTTTACGCAGAATTTCGGCAGCCGTTCCTACGCTCTCAAAATTTTTTTCCGAGTTTCACATGCCCATCTTCAAACGACGATTCCAAAGCAACTAAAAGAGTCTAACTATCGCAATCACTTTCAGAATCTGCGGAATATATTCTAGTTTCATAATAACACCACCGGGAATTTTGCACGGTGAAACTTTAGGCCCGGGGGGCGTTTTTACGCAGACTTTCGGCAGCCGTTCCTACGCTCTCAAAATTTTTTTCCGAGTTTCACGTGCCCATCTTCAAACGACGATTCCAAAGCAACTAAAAGAGTCTAACTATCGCAATCACTTTCAGAATCTGCGGAATATATTCTAGTTTCATAATAACACCACCGGGAATTCTGCACGGTGAAACTTTAGGCCCGGGGGGCGTTTTTACGCAGAATTTCGGCAGCCGTTCCTACGCTCTCAAAATTTTTTTCCGAGTTTCACATGCCCATCTTCAAACGACGATTCCAAAGCAACTAAAAGAGTCTAACTATCGCAATCACTTTCAGAATCTGCGGAATATATTCTAGTTTCATAATAACACCACCGGGAATTCTACACGGTGAAACTTTAGGCCCGGTGGGCGTTTTTACGCAGACTTTCGGCAGCCGTTCCTACGCTCTTAAAATTTTTTTCCGAGTTTCACATGCCCATCTTCAAACGACGATTCCAAAGCAACTAAAAGAGTCTAACTATCGCAATCACTTTCAGAATCTGCGGAATATATTCTAGTTTCATAATAACACCACCGGGAATTCTGCACGGTGAAACTTTAGGCCCGGGGGGCGTTTTTACGCAGACTTTCGGCAGCCGTTCCTACGCTCTCAAAATTTTTTTCCGAGTTTCACATGCCCATCTTCAAACGACGATTCCAAAGCAACTAAAAGAGTCTAACTATCGCAATCACTTTCAGAATCTGCGGAATATATTCTAGTTTCATAATAACACCACCGGGAATTTTGCACGGTGAAACTTTAGGCCCGGGGGGCGTTTTTACGCAGACTTTCGGCAGCCGTTCCTACGCTCTCAAAATTTTTTTCCGAGTTTCACATGCCCATCCTCAAACGACGATTCCAAAGCAACTGAAAGAGTCTAACTATCGCAATCACTTTCAGAATCTGCGGAATATATTCTAGTTTCATAATAACACCACCGGGAATTCTACACGGTGAAACTTTAGGCCCGGTGGGCGTTTTTACGCAGACTTTCGGCAGCCGTTCCTACGCTCTTAAAATTTTTTTCCGAGTTTCACATGCCCATCTTCAAACGACGATTCCAAAGCAACTAAAAGAGTCTAACTATCGCAATCACTTTCAGAATCTGCGGAATATATTCTAGTTTCATAATAACACCACCGGGAATTCTGCACGGTGAAACTTTAGACCCGGGGGGCGTTTTTACGCAGACTTTCGGCAGCCGTTCCTACGCTCTCAAAATTTTTTTCCGAGTTTCACATGCCCATCTTCAAACGACGATTCCAAAGCAACTAAAAGAGTCTAACTATCGCAATCACTTTCAGAATCTGCGGAATATATTCTAGTTTCATAATAACACCACCGGGAATTCTGCACGGTGAAACTTTAGGCCCGGGGGGCGTTTTTACGCAGACTTTCGGCAGCCGTTCCTACGCTCTCAAATTTTTTTTCCGAGTTTCACATGCCCATCTTCAAACGACGATTCCAAAGCAACTAAAAGAGTCTAACTATCGCAATCTCTTTCAGAATCTCCGGAATATATTCTAGTTTCATAATAACACCACCGGGAATTTTGCACGGTGAAACTTTAGGCCCGGGGGGCGTTTTTACGCAGACTTTCGGCAGCCGTTCCTACGCTCTCAAAATTTTTTTCCGAGTTTCACATGCCCATTTTTAAACGACGATTCCAAAGCAACTAAAAGAGTCTAACTATCGCAATCACTTTCAGAATCTGCGGAATATATTCTAGTTTCATAATAACACCACCGGGAATTCTGCACGGTGAAACTTTAGGCCCGGGGGGCGTTTTTACGCAGACTTTCGGCAGCCGTTCCTACGCTCTCAAAATTTTTTTCCGAGTTTCACATGCCCATCTTCAAACGACGATTCCAAAGCAACTAAAAGAGTCTAACTATCGCAATCACTTTCAGAATCTGCGGAATATATTCTAGTTTCATAATAACACCACCGGGAATTCTGCACGGTGAAACTTTAGGCCCGGGGGCGTTTTTACGCAGAATTTCGGCAGCCGTTCCTACGCTCTCAAAATTTTTTTCCGAGTTTCACATGCCCATCTTCAAACGACGATTCCAAAGCAACTAAAAGAGTCTAACTATCGCAATCACTTTCAGAATCTGCGGAATATATTCTAGTTTCATAATAACACCACCGGGAATTTTGCACGGTGAAACTTTAGGCCCGGGGGGCGTTTTTACGCAGACTTTCGGCAGCCGTTCCTACGCTCTCAAAATTTTTTTCCGAGTTTCACATGCCCATCTTCAAACGACGATTCCAAAGCAACTAAAAGAGTCTAACTATCGCAATCACTTTCAGAATCTGCGGAATATATTCTAGTTTCATAATAACACCACCGGGAATTTTGCACGGTGAAACTTTAGGCCCGGGGGGCGTTTTTACGCAGACTTTCGGCAGCCGTTCCTACGCTCTCAAAATTTTTTTCCGAGTTTCACATGCCCATCCTCAAACGACGATTCCAAAGCAACTGAAAGAGTCTAACTATCGCAATCACTTTCAGAATCTGCGGAATATATTCTAGTTTCATAATAACACCACCGGGAATTCTACACGGTGAAACTTTAGGCCCGGTGGGCGTTTTTACGCAGACTTTCGGCAGCCGTTCCTACGCTCTTAAAATTTTTTTCCGAGTTTCACATGCCCATCTTCAAACGACGATTCCAAAGCAACTAAAAGAGTCTAACTATCGCAATCACTTTCAGAATCTGCGGAATATATTCTAGTTTCATAATAACACCACCGGGAATTCTGCACGGTGAAACTTTAGACCCGGGGGGCGTTTTTACGCAGACTTTCGGCAGCCGTTCCTACGCTCTCAAAATTTTTTTCCGAGTTTCACATGCCCATCTTCAAACGACGATTCCAAAGCAACTAAAAGAGTCTAACTATCGCAATCACTTTCAGAATCTGCGGAATATATTCTAGTTTCATAATAACACCACCGGGAATTCTGCACGGTGAAACTTTAGGCCCGGGGGGCGTTTTTACGCAGACTTTCGGCAGCCGTTCCTACGCTCTCAAATTTTTTTTCCGAGTTTCACATGCCCATCTTCAAACGACGATTCCAAAGCAACTAAAAGAGTCTAACTATCGCAATCTCTTTCAGAATCTCCGGAATATATTCTAGTTTCATAATAACACCACCGGGAATTTTGCACGGTGAAACTTTAGGCCCGGGGGGCGTTTTTACGCAGACTTTCGGCAGCCGTTCCTACGCTCTCAAAATTTTTTTCCGAGTTTCACATGCCCATTTTTAAACGACGATTCCAAAGCAACTAAAAGAGTCTAACTATCGCAATCACTTTCAGAATCTGCGGAATATATTCTAGTTTCATAATAACACCACCGGGAATTCTGCACGGTGAAACTTTAGGCCCGGGGGGCGTTTTTACGCAGACTTTCGGCAGCCGTTCCTACGCTCTCAAAATTTTTTTCCGAGTTTCACATGCCCATCTTCAAACGACGATTCCAAAGCAACTAAAAGAGTCTAACTATCGCAATCACTTTCAGAATCTGCGGAATATATTCTAGTTTCATAATAACACCACCGGGAATTCTGCACGGTGAAACTTTAGGCCCGGGGGCGTTTTTACGCAGAATTTCGGCAGCCGTTCCTACGCTCTCAAAATTTTTTTCCGAGTTTCACATGCCCATCTTCAAACGACGATTCCAAAGCAACTAAAAGAGTCTAACTATCGCAATCACTTTCAGAATCTGCGGAATATATTCTAGTTTCATAATAACACCACCGGGAATTTTGCACGGTGAAACTTTAGGCCCGGGGGGCGTTTTTACGCAGACTTTCGGCAGCCGTTCCTACGCTCTCAAAATTTTTTTCCGAGTTTCACGTGCCCATCTTCAAACGACGATTCCAAAGCAACTAAAAGAGTCTAACTATCGCAATCACTTTCAGAATCTGCGGAATATATTCTAGTTTCATAATAACACCACCGGGAATTCTGCACGGTGAAACTTTAGGCCCGGGGGGCGTTTTTACGCAGACTTTCGGCAGCCGTTCCTACGCTCTCAAAATTTTTTTCCGAGTTTCACATGCCCATCTTCAAACGACGATTCCAAAGCAACTAAAAGAGTCTAACTATCGCAATCACTTTCAGAATCTGCGGAATATATTCTAGTTTCATAATAACACCACCGGGAATTCTGCACGGTGTAACTTTAGGCCCGGGGGGCGTTTTTACGCAGACTTTCGGCAGCCGTTCCTACGCTCTCAAAATTTTTTTCCGAGTTTCACATGCCCATCTTCAAACGACGATTCCAAAGCAACTAAAAGAGTCTAACTATCGCAATCACTTTCAGAATCTGCGGAATATATTCTAGTTTCATAATAACAGCACCGGGAATTCTACACGGTGAAACTTTAGGCCCGGGGGGCGTTTTTACGCAGACTTTCGGCAGCCGTTCCTACGCTCTCAAAATTTTTTTCCGAGTTTCACATGCCCATCTTCAAACGACGATTCCAAAGCAAATAAAAGAGTCTAACTATCGCAATCACTTTCAGAATCTGCGGAATATATTCTAGTTTCATAATAACACCACCGGGAATTCTGCACGATGAAACTTTAGGCCCGGGGGGCGTTTTTACGCAGACTTTCGGCAGCCGTTCCTACGCTCTCAAAATTTTTTTCCGAGTTTCACATGCCCATCTTCAAACGACGATTCCAAAGCAACTAAAAGAGTCTAACTATCGCAATCACTTTCAGAATCTGCGGAATATATTCTAGTTTCATAATAACACCACCGGGAATTCTGCACGGTGAAACTTTAGGCCCGGGGGGCGTTTTTACGCAGACTTTCGGCAGCCGTTCCTACGCTCTCAAAATATTTTTCCGAGTTTCACATGCCCATCTTCAAACGACGATTCCAAAGCAACTAAAAGAGTCTAACTATCGCAATCACTTTCAGAATCTGCGGAATATATTCTAGTTTCATAATAACACCACCGGGAATTCTGCACGGTGAAACTTTAGGCCCGGGGGGCGTTTTTACGCAGACTTTCGGCAGCCGTTCCTACGCTCTCAAAATTTTTTTCCGAGTTTCACATGCCCATCTTCAAACGACGATTCCAAAGCAACTAAAAGAGTCTAACTATCGCAATCACTTTCAGAATCTGCGGAATATATTCTAGTTTCATAATAACACCACCGGGAATTCTGCACGGTGAAACTTTAGGCCCGGGGGGCGTTTTTACGCAGACTTTCGGCAGCCGTTCCTACGCTCTCAAAATTTTTTTCCGAGTTTCACATGCCCATCTTCAAACGACGATTCCAAAGCAACTAAAAGAGTCTAACTATCGCAATCACTTTCAGAATCTGCGGAATATATTCTAGTTTCATAATAACACCACCGGGAATTTTGCACGGTGAAACTTTAGGCCCGGGGGGCGTTTTTACGCAGACTTTCGGCAGCCGTTCCTACGCTCTCAAAATTTTTTTCCGAGTTTCACATGCCCATCCTCAAACGACGATTCCAAAGCAACTAAAAGAGTCTAACTATCGCAATCACTTTCAGAATCTGCGGAATATATTCTAGTTTCATAATAACACCACCGGGAATTCTACACGGTGTAACTTTAGGCCCGGTGGGCGTTTTTACGCAGACTTTCGGCAGCCGTTCCTACGCTCTTAAAATTTTTTTCCGAGTTTCACATGCCCATCTTCAAACGACGATTCCAAAGCAACTAAAAGAGTCTAACTATCGCAATCACTTTCAGAATCTGCGGAATATATTCTAGTTTCATAATAACACCACCGGGAATTCTGCACGGTGAAACTTTAGACCCGGGGGGCGTTTTTACGCAGACTTTCGGCAGCCGTTCCTACGCTCTCAAAATTTTTTTCCGAGTTTCACATGCCCATCTTCAAACGACGATTCCAAAGCAACTAAAAGAGTCTAACTATCGCAATCACTTTCAGAATCTGCGGAATATATTCTAGTTTCATAATAACACCACCGGGAATTCTGCACGGTGAAACTTTAGGCCCGGGGGGCGTTTTTACGCAGACTTTCGGCAGCCGTTCCTACGCTCTCAAATTTTTTTTCCGAGTTTCACATGCCCATCTTCAAACGACGATTCCAAAGCAACTAAAAGAGTCTAACTATCGCAATCTCTTTCAGAATCTCCGGAATATATTCTAGTTTCATAATAACACCACCGGGAATTCTGCACGGTGAAACTTTAGGCCCGGGGGGCGTTTTTACGCAGACTTTCGGCAGCCGTTCCTACGCTCTCAAAATTTTTTTCCGAGTTTCACATGCCCATCTTCAAACGACGATTCCAAAGCAACTAAAAGAGTCTAACTATCGCAATCACTTTCAGAATCTGCGGAATATATTCTAGTTTCATAATAACACCACCGGGAATTCTGCACGGTGAAACTTTAGGCCCGGGGGGCGTTTTTACGCAGAATTTCGGCAGCCGTTCCTACGCTCTCAAAATTTTTTTCCGAGTTTCACATGCCCATCTTCAAACGACGATTCCAAAGCAACTAAAAGAGTCTAACTATCGCAATCACTTTCAGAATCTGCGGAATATATTCTAGTTTCATAATAACACCACCGGGAATTTTGCACGGTGAAACTTTAGGCCCGGGGGGCGTTTTTACGCAGACTTTCGGCAGCCGTTCCTACGCTCTCAAAATTTTTTTCCGAGTTTCACATGCCCATCTTCAAACGACGATTCCAAAGCAAATAAAAGAGTCTAACTATCGCAATCACTTTCAGAATCTGCGGAATATATTCTAGTTTCATAATAACACCACCGGGAATTCTGCACGATGAAACTTTAGGCCCGGGGGGCGTTTTTACGCAGACTTTCGGCAGCCGTTCCTACGCTCTCAAAATTTTTTTCCGAGTTTCACATGCCCATCTTCAAACGACGATTCCAAAGCAACTAAAAGAGTCTAACTATCGCAATCACTTTCAGAATCTGCGGAATATATTCTAGTTTCATAATAACACCACCGGGAATTCTGCACGGTGAAACTTTAGGCCCGGGGGGCGTTTTTACGCAGACTTTCGGCAGCCGTTCCTACACTCTCAAAATTTTTTTCCGAGTTTCACATGCCCATCTTCAAACGACGATTCCAAAGCAACTAAAAGAGTCTAACTATCGCAATCACTTTCAGAATCTGCGGAATATATTCTAGTTTCATAATAACACCACCGGGAATTCTGCACGGTGAAACTTTAGGCCCGGGGGGCGTTTTTACGCAGACTTTCGGCAGCCGTTCCTACGCTCTCAAAATTTTTTTCCGAGTTTCACATGCCCATCTTCAAACGACGATTCCAAAGCAACTAAAAGAGTCTAACTATCGCAATCACTTTCAGAATCTCCGGAATATATTCTAGTTTCATAATAACACCACCGGGAATTTTGCACGGTGAAACTTTAGGCCCGGGGGGCGTTTTTACGCAGACTTTCGGCAGCCGTTCCTACGCTCTCAAAATTTTTTTCCGAGTTTCACATGCCCATTTTTAAACGACGATTCCAAAGCAACTAAAAGAGTCTAACTATCGCAATCACTTTCAGAATCTGCGGAATATATTCTAGTTTCATAATAACACCACCGGGAATTCTGCACGGTGAAACTTTAGGCCCGGGGGGCGTTTTTACGCAGACTTTCGGCAGCCGTTCCTACGCTCTCAAAATTTTTTTCCGAGTTTCACATGCCCATCTTCAAACGACGATTCCAAAGCAACTAAAAGAGTCTAACTATCGCAATCACTTTCAGAATCTGCGGAATATATTCTAGTTTCATAATAACACCACCGGGAATTCTGCACGGTGAAACTTTAGGCCCGGGGGGCGTTTTTACGCAGAATTTCGGCAGCCGTTCCTACGCTCTCAAAATTTTTTTCCGAGTTTCACATGCCCATCTTCAAACGATGATTCCAAAGCAACTAAAAGAGTCTAACTATCGCAATCACTTTCAGAATCTGCGGAATATATTCTAGTTTCATAATAACACCACCGGGAATTCTACACGGTGAAACTTTAGGCCCGGTGGGCGTTTTTACGCAGACTTTCGGCAGCCGTTCCTACGCTCTTAAAATTTTTTTCCGAGTTTCACATGCCCATCTTCAAACGACGATTCCAAAGCAACTAAAAGAGTCTAACTATCGCAATCACTTTCAGAATCTGCGGAATATATTCTAGTTTCATAATAACACCACCGGGAATTCTGCACGGTGAAACTTTAGGCCCGGGGGGCGTTTTTACGCAGACTTTCGGCAGCCGTTCCTACGCTCTCAAAATTTTTTTCCGAGTTTCTCATGCCCATCTTCAAACGACGATTCCAAAGCAACTAAAAGAGTCTAACTATCGCAATCACTTTCAGAATCTGCGGAATATATTCTAGTTTCATAATAACACCACCGGGAATTCTGCACGGTGAAACTTTAGGCCCGGGGGGCGTTTTTACGCAGACTTTCGGCAGCCGTTCCTACGCTCTCAAAATTTTTTTCCGAGTTTCACATGCCCATCTTCAAACGACGATTCCAAAGCAACTAAAAGAGTCTAACTATCGCAATCACTTTCAGAATCTCCGGAATATATTCTAGTTTCATAATAACACCACCGGGAATTTTGCACGGTGAAACTTTAGGCCCGGGGGGCGTTTTTACGCAGACTTTCGGCAGCCGTTCCTACGCTCTCAAAATTTTTTTCCGAGTTTCACATGCCCATTTTTAAACGACGATTCCAAAGCAACTAAAAGA
This sequence comes from Salticus scenicus, assembly GCA_963930645.1. NCBI lineage: Eukaryota > Metazoa > Arthropoda > Arachnida > Araneae > Salticidae > Salticus > Salticus scenicus. The sequence goes on along the minus strand of OZ005662.1, from coordinate 194,349,664 downwards.
GTCTAACTATCGCAATCACTTTCAGAATCTGCGGAATATATTCTAGTTTCATAATAACACCACCGGGAATTCTGCACGGTGAAACTTTAGGCCCGGGGGGCGTTTTTACGCAGACTTTCGGCAGCCGTTCCTCCGCTCTCAAAATTTTTTTCCGAGTTTCACATGCCCATCTTCAAACGACGATTCCAAAGTAACTAAAAGAGTCTAACTATCGCAATCACTTTCAGAATCTGCGGAATATATTCTAGTTTCATAATAACACCACCGGGAATTCTGCACGGTGAAACTTTAGGCCCGGGGGGCGTTTTTACGCAGAATTTCGGCAGCCGTTCCTACGCTCTCAAAATTTTTTTCCGAGTTTCACATGCCCATCTTCAAACGACGATTCCAAAGCAACTAAAAGAGTCTAACTATCGCAATCACTTTCAGAATCTGCGGAATATATTCTAGTTTCATAATAACACCACCGGGAATTTTGCACGGTGAAACTTTAGGCACGGGGGGCGTTTTTACGCAGACTTTCGGCAGCCGTTCCTACGCTCTCAAAATTTTTTTCCGAGTTTCACATGCCCATCTTCAAACGACGATTCCAAAGCAACTAAAAGAGTCTAACTATCGCAATCACTTTCAGAATCTGCGGAATATATTCTAGTTTCATAATAACACCACCGGGAATTCTGCACGGTGAAACTTTAGGCCCGGGGGGCGTTTTTACGCAGACTTTCGGCAGCCGTTCCTACGCTCTCAAAATTTTTTTCCGAGTTTCACATGCCCATCTTCAAACGACGATTCCAAAGCAACTAAAAGAGTCTAACTATCGCAATCACTTTCAGAATCTGCGGAATATATTCTAGTTTCATAATAACACCACCGGGAATTCTGCACGGTGTAACTTTAGGCCCGGGGGGCGTTTTTACGCAGACTTTCGGCAGCCGTTCCTACGCTCTCAAAATTTTTTTCCGAGTTTCACATGCCCATCTTCAAACGACGATTCCAAAGCAACTAAAAGAGTCTAACTATCGCAATCACTTTCAGAATCTGCGGAATATATTCTAGTTTCATAATAACACCACCGGGAATTCTGCACGGTGAAACTTTAGGCCCGGGGGGCGTTTTTACGCAGAATTTCGGCAGCCGTTCCTACGCTCTCAAAATTTTTTTCCGAGTTTCACATGCCCATCTTCAAACGATGATTCCAAAGCAACTAAAAGAGTCTAACTATCGCAATCACTTTCAGAATCTGCGGAATATATTCTAGTTTCATAATAACACCACCGGGAATTCTACACGGTCAAACTTTAGGCCCGGTGGGCGTTTTTACGCAGACTTTCGGCAGCCGTTCCTACGCTCTTAAAATTTTTTTCCGAGTTTCACATGCCCATCTTCAAACGACGATTCCAAAGCAACTAAAAGAGTCTAACTATCGCAATCACTTTCAGAATCTGCGGAATATATTCTAGTTTCATAATAACACCACCGGGAATTCTGCACGGTGAAACTTTAGGCCCGGGGGGCGTTTTTACGCAGACTTTCGGCAGCCGTTCCTACGCTCTCAAAATTTTTTTCCGAGTTTCTCATGCCCATCTTCAAACGACGATTCCAAAGCAACTAAAAGAGTCTAACTATCGCAATCACTTTCAGAATCTGCGGAATATATTCTAGTTTCATAATAACACCACCGGGAATTCTGCACGGTGAAACTTTAGGCCCGGGGGGCGTTTTTACGCAGACTTTCGGCAGCCGTTCCTACGCTCTCAAAATTTTTTTCCGAGTTTCACATGCCCATCTTCAAACGACGATTCCAAAGCAACTAAAAGAGTCTAACTATCGCAATCACTTTCAGAATCTCCGGAATATATTCTAGTTTCATAATAACACCACCGGGAATTTTGCACGGTGAAACTTTAGGCCCGGGGGGCGTTTTTACGCAGACTTTCGGCAGCCGTTCCTACGCTCTCAAAATTTTTTTCCGAGTTTCACATGCCCATTTTTAAACGACGATTCCAAAGCAACTAAAAGAGTCTAACTATCGCAATCACTTTCAGAATCTGCGGAATATATTCTAGTTTCATAATAACACCACCGGGAATTCTGCACGGTGAAACTTTAGGCCCGGGGGGCGTTTTTACGCAGACTTTCGGCAGCCGTTCCTCCGCTCTCAAAATTTTTTTCCGAGTTTCACATGCCCATCTTCAAACGACGATTCCAAAGCAACTAAAAGAGTCTAACTATCGCAATCACTTTCAGAATCTGCGGAATATATTCTAGTTTCATAATAACACCACCGGGAATTCTGCACGGTGAAACTTTAGGCCCGGGGGGCGTTTTTACGCAGAATTTCGGCAGCCGTTCCTACGCTCTCAAAATTTTTTTCCGAGTTTCACATGCCCATCTTCAAACGACGATTCCAAAGCAACTAAAAGAGTCTAACTATCGCAATCACTTTCAGAATCTGCGGAATATAATCTAGTTTCATAATAACACCACCGGGAATTTTGCACGGTGAAACTTTAGGCCCGGGGGGCGTTTTTACGCAGACTTTCGGCAGCCGTTCCTACGCTCTCAAAATTTTTTTCCGAGTTTCACATGCCCATCTTCAAACGACGATTCCAAAGCAACTAAAAGAGTCTAACTATCGCAATCACTTTCAGAATCTGCGGAATATATTCTAGTTTCATAATAACACCACCGGGAATTCTGCACGGTGAAACTTTAGGCCCGGGGGGCGTTTTTACGCAGACTTTCGGCAGCCGTTCCTACGCTCTCAAAATTTTTTTCCGAGTTTCACATGCCCATCTTCAAACGACGATTCCAAAGCAACTAAAAGAGTCTAACTATCGCAATCACTTTCAGAATCTGCGGAATATATTCTAGTTTCATAATAACACCACCGGGAATTCTGCACGGTGTAACTTTAGGCCCGGGGGGCGTTTTTACGCAGACTTTCGGCAGCCGTTCCTACGCTCTCAAAATTTTTTTCCGAGTTTCACATGCCCATCTTCAAACGACGATTCCAAAGCAACTAAAAGAGTCTAACTATCGCAATCACTTTCAGAATCTGCGGAATATATTCTAGTTTCATAATAACCCCACCGGGAATTCTGCACGGTGAAACTTTAGGCCCGGGGGGCGTTTTTACGCAGACTTTCGGCAGCCGTTCCTACGCTCTCAAAATTTTTTTCCGAGTTTCTCATGCCCATCTTCAAACGACGATTCCAAAGCAACTAAAAGAGTCTAACTATCGCAATCACTTTCAGAATCTGCGGAATATATTCTAGTTTCATAATAACACCACCGGGAATTCTGCACGGTGAAACTTTAGGCCCGGGGGGCGTTTTTACGCAGACTTTCGGCAGCCGTTCCTACGCTCTCAAAATTTTTTTCCGAGTTTCACATGCCCATCTTCAAACGACGATTCCAAAGCAACTAAAAGAGTCTAACTATCGCAATCACTTTCAGAATCTCCGGAATATATTCTAGTTTCATAATAACACCACCGGGAATTTTGCACGGTGAAACTTTAGGCCCGGGGGGCGTTTTTACGCAGACTTTCGGCAGCCGTTCCTACGCTCTCAAAATTTTTTTCCGAGTTTCACATGCCCATTTTTAAACGACGATTCCAAAGCAACTAAAAGAGTCTAACTATCGCAATCACTTTCAGAATCTGCGGAATATATTCTAGTTTCATAATAACACCACCGGGAATTCTGCACGGTGAAACTTTTGGCCCGGGGGGCGTTTTTACGCAGACTTTCGGCAGCCGTTCCTCCGCTCTCAAAATTTTTTTCCGAGTTTCACATGCCCATCTTCAAACGACGATTCCAAAGCAACTAAAAGAGTCTAACTATCGCAATCACTTTCAGAATCTGCGGAATATATTCTAGTTTCATAATAACACCACCGGGAATTCTGCACGGTGAAACTTTAGGCCCGGGGGGCGTTTTTACGCAGAATTTCGGCAGCCGTTCCTACGCTCTCAAAATTTTTTTCCGAGTTTCACATGCCCATCTTCAAACGACGATTCCAAAGCAACTAAAAGAGTCTAACTATCGCAATCACTTTCAGAATCTGCGGAATATATTCTAGTTTCATAATAACACCACCGGGAATTTTGCACGGTGAAACTTTAGGCCCGGGGGGCGTTTTTACGCAGACTTTCGGCAGCCGTTCCTACGCTCTCAAAATTTTTTTCCGAGTTTCACATGCCCATCTTCAAACGACGATTCCAAAGCAACTAAAAGAGTCTAACTATCGCAATCACTTTCAGAATCTGCGGAATATATTCTAGTTTCATAATAACACCACCGGGAATTCTGCACGGTGAAACTTTAGGCCCGGGGGGCGTTTTTACGCAGACTTTCGGCAGCCGTTCCTACGCTCTCAAAATTTTTTTCCGAGTTTCACATGCCCATCTTCAAACGACGATTCCAAAGCAACTAAAAGAGTCTAACTATCGCAATCACTTTCAGAATCTGCGGAATATATTCTAGTTTCATAATAACACCACCGGGAATTCTGCACGGTGTAACTTTAGGCCCGGGGGGCGTTTTTACGCAGACTTTCGGCAGCCGTTCCTACGCTCTCAAAATTTTTTTCCGAGTTTCACATGCCCATCTTCAAACGACGATTCCAAAGCAACTAAAAGAGTCTAACTATCGCAATCACTTTCAGAATCTGCGGAATATATTCTAGTTTCATAATAACAGCACCGGGAATTCTACACGGTGAAACTTTAGGCCCGGAAGGCGTTTTTACGCAGACTTTCGGCAGCCGTTCCTACGCTCTCAAAATTTTTTTCCGAGTTTCACATGCCCATCTTCAAACGACGATTCCAAAGCAAATAAAAGAGTCTAACTATCGCAATCACTTTCAGAATCTACGGAATATATTCTAGTTTCATAATAACACCACCGGGAATTCTGCACGATGAAACTTTAGGCCCGGGGGGCGTTTTTACGCAGACTTTCGGCAGCCGTTCCTACGCTCTCAAAATTTTTTTCCGAGTTTCACATGCCCATCTTCAAACGACGATTCCAAAGCAACTAAAAGAGTCTAACTATTGCAATCACTTTCAGAATCTGCGGAATATATTCTAGTTTCATAATAACACCACCGGGAATTCTGCACGGTGAAACTTTAGGCCCGGGGGGCGTTTTTACGCAGACTTTCGGCAGCCGTTCCTACGCTCTCAAAATTTTTTTCCGAGTTTCACATGCCCATCTTCAAACGACGATTCCAAAGCAACTAAAAGAGTCTAACTATCGCAATCACTTTCAGAATCTGCGGAATATATTCTAGTTTCATAATAACACCACCGGGAATTCTGCACGGTGAAACTTTAGGCCCGGGGGGCGTTTTTACGCAGACTTTCGGCAGCCGTTCCTACGCTCTCAAATTTTTTTTCCGAGTTTCACATGCCCATCTTCAAACGATGATTCCAAAGCAACTAAAAGAGTCTAACAATCGCAATCACTTTCAGAATCTGCGGAATATATTCTAGTTTCATAATAACACCACCGGGAATTCTGCACGGTGAAACTTTAGGCCCGGGGGGCGTTTTTACGCAGACTTTCGGCAGCCGTCCTACGCTCTCAAATTTTTTTTCGCAGTTTCACATGCCCATCTTCAAACGACGATTCCCAAGCAACTAAAAGAGTCTAACTATCGCAATAACTTTCAGAATCTGCGGAATATATTCTAGTTTCATAATAACATCACCGGGAATTTTGCACGGTGAAACTTTAGGCCCGGGGGGCGTTTTTACGCAGACTTTCGGCAGCCGTCCTACGCTCTCAAATTTTTTTTCGCAGTTTCACATGCCCATCTTCAAACGACGATTCCCAAGCAACTAAAAGAGTCTAACTATCGCAATAACTTTCAGAATCTGCGGAATATATTCTAGTTTCATAATAACATCACCGGGAATTTTGCACGGAGAAACTTTAGGCCCGGGGGGCGTTTTTACGCAGACTTTCGGCAGCCGTCCTACGCTCTCAAAATTTTTTTCGCAGTTTCACATGCCCATCTTCAAACGACGATTCCCAAGCAACTAAAAGAGTCTAACTATCGCAATAACTTTCAGAATCTGCGGAATATATTCTAGTTTCATAATAACATCACCGGGAATTGTGCACGGTGAAACTTTAGGCCCGGGGGGCGTTTTTACGCAGACTTTCGGCAGCCGTTCCAACGCTCTCAAAATTTTTTTCCGAGTTTCACATGCCCATCTTCAAACGACGATTCCAAAGCAACTAAAAGAGTCTAACTATCGCAATCACTTTCAGAATCTGCGAAATATATTCTAGTTTCATAATAACACCACCGGGAATTCTGCACGGTGAAACTTTAGGCCCGGGGGGCGTTTTTACGCAGACTTTCGGCAGCCGTTCCTACGCTCTCAAAATTTTTTTCCGAGTTTCACATGCCCATCTTCAAACGACGATTCAAAAGCAACTAAAAGAGTCTAACTATCGCAATCACTTTCAGAATCTGCGGAATATATTCTAGTTTCATAATAACACCACCGGGAATTCTGCACGGTGAAACTTTAGGCCCGGGGGGCGTTTTTACGCAGACTTTCGGCAGCCGTTCCTACGCTCTCAAAATTTTTTTCCGAGTTTCACATGCCCATCTTCAAACGACGATTCCAAAGCAACTAAAAGAGTCTAACTATCGCAATCACTTTCAGAATCTGCGGAATATATTCTAGTTTCATAATAACACCACCGGGAATTTTGCACGGTGAAACTTTAGGCCCGGGGGGCGTTTTTACGCAGACTTTCGGCAGCCGTTCCTACGCTCTCAAAATTTTTTTCCGAGTTTCACATGCCCATCTTCAAACGACGATTCCAAAGCAACTAAAAGAGTCTAACTATCGCAATCACTTTCAGAATCTGCGGAATATATTCTAGTTTCATAATAACACCACCGGGAATTTTGCACGGTGAAACTTTAGGCCCGGGGGGCGTTTTTACGCAGACTTTCGGCAGCCGTTCCTACGCTCTCAAAATTTTTTTCCGAGTTTCACATGCCCATCTTCAAACGACGATTCCAAAGCAACTAAAAGAGTCTAACTATCGCAATCACTTTCAGAATCTGCGGAATATATTCTAGTTTCATAATAACACCACCGGGAATTCTGCACGGTGAAACTTTAGGCCCGGGGGGCGTTTTTACGCAGACTTTCGGCAGCCGTTCCTACGCTTTCAAAATTTTTTTCCGAGTTTCACATGCCCATCTTCAAACGACGATTCCAAAGCAACTAAAAGAGTCTAACTATCGCAATCACTTTCAGAATCTGCGGAATATATTCTAGTTTCATAATAACACCACCGGGAATTCTGCACGGTGAAACTTTAGGCCCGGGGGGCGTTTTTACGCAGACTTTCGGCAGCCGTTCCTACGCTCTCAAAATTTTTTTCCGAGTTTCACATGCCCATCTTCAAACGACGATTCCAAAGCAACTAAAAGAGTCTAACTATCGCAATCACTTTCAGAATCTGCGGAATATATTCTAGTTTCATAATAACACCACCGGGAATTTTGCACGGTGAAACTTTAGGCCCGGGGGGCGTTTTTACGCAGACTTTCGGCAGCCGTTCCTACGCTCTCAAAATTTTTTTCCGAGTTTCACATGCCCATCTTCAAACGACGATTCCAAAGCAACTAAAAGAGTCTAACTATCGCAATCACTTTCAGAATCTGCGGAATATATTCTAGTTTCATAATAACACCACCGGGAATTTTGCACGGTGAAACTTTAGGCCCGGGGGGCGTTTTTACGCAGACTTTCGGCAGCCGTTCCTACGCTCTCAAAATTTTTTTCCGAGTTTCACATGCCCATCTTCAAACGACGATTCCAAAGCAACTAAAAGAGTCTAACTATCGCAATCACTTTCAGAATCTGCGGAATATATTCTAGTTTCATAATAACACCACCGGGAATTCTGCACGGTGAAACTTTAGGCCCGGGGGGCGTTTTTACGCAGACTTTCGGCAGCCGTTCCTACGCTCTCAAAATTTTTTTCCGAGTTTCACATGCCCATCTTCAAACGACGATTCCAAAGCAACTAAAAGAGTCTAACTATCGCAATCACTTTCAGAATCTGCGGAATATATTCTAGTTTCATAATAACACCACCGGGAATTTTGCACGGTGAAACTTTAGGCCCGGGGGGCGTTTTTACGCAGACTTTCGGCAGCCGTTCCTACGCTCTCAAAATTTTTTTCCGAGTTTCACATGCCCATCTTCAAACGACGATTCCAAAGCAACTAAAAGAGTCTAACTATCGCAATCACTTTCAGAATCTGCGGAATATATTCTAGTTTCATAATAACACCACCGGGAATTCTGCACGGTGAAACTTTAGGCCCGGGGGGCGTTTTTACGCAGACTTTCGGCAGCCGTTCCTACGCTCTCAAAATTTTTTTCCGAGTTTCACATGCCCATCTTCAAACGACGATTCCAAAGCAACTAAAAGAGTCTAACTATCGCAATCACTTTCAGAATCTGCGGAATATATTCTAGTTTCATAATAACACCACCGGGAATTCTGCACGGGGAAACTTTAGGCCCGGGGGGCGTTTTTACGCAGACTTTCGGCAGCCGTTCCTACGCTCTCAAAATTTTTTTCCGAGTTTCACATGCCCATCTTCAAACGACGATTCCAAAGCAACTAAAAGAGTCTAACTATCGCAATCACTTTCAGAATCTGCGGAATATATTCTAGTTTCATAATAACACCACCGGGAATTTTGCACGGTGAAACTTTAGGCCCGGGGGGCGTTTTTACGCAGACTTTCGGCAGCCGTTCCTACGCTCTCAAAATTTTTTTCCGAGTTTCACATGCCCATCTTCAAACGACGATTCCAAAGCAACTAAAAGAGTCTAACTATCGCAATCACTTTCAGAATCTGCGGAATATATTCTAGTTTCATAATAACACCACCGGGAATTCTGCACGGTGAAACTTTAGGCCCGGGGGCGTTTTTACGCAGACTTTCGGCAGCCGTTCCTACGCTCTCAAAATTTTTTTCCGAGTTTCACATGCCCATCTTCAAACGACGATTCCAAAGCAACTAAAAGAGTCTAACTATCGCAATCACTTTCAGAATCTGCGGAATATATTCTAGTTTCATAATAACACCACCGGGAATTCTGCACGGTGAAACTTTAGGCTCGGGGGGCGTTTTTACGCAGACTTTCGGCAGCCGTTCCTACGCTCTCAAAATTTTTTTCCGAGTTTCACATGCCCATTTTCAAACGACGATTCCAAAGCAAATAAAAGAGTCTAACTATCGCAATCACTTTCAGAATCGGCGGAATATATTCTAGTTTCATAATAACACCACCGGGAATTTTGCACGGTGAAACTTTAGGCCCGGGGGGCGTTTTTACGCAGACTTTCGGCAGCCGTTCCTACGCTCTCAAAATTTTTTTCCGAGTTTCACATGCCCATCTTCAAACGACGATTCCAAAGCAACTAAAAGAGTCTAACTATCGCAATCACTTTCAGAATCTGCGGAATATATTCTAGTTTCATAATAACACCACCGGGAATTCTGCACGGTGAAACTTTAGGCCCGGGGGGCGTTTTTACGCAGACTTTCGGCAGCCGTTCCTACGCTCTCAAAATTTTTTTCCGAGTTTCACATGCCCATCTTCAAACGACGATTACAAAGCAACTAAAAGAGTCTAACTATCGCAATCACTTTCAGAATCTGCGGAATATATTCTAGTTTCATAATAACACCACCGGGAATTCTGCACGGTGAAACTTTAGGCACGGGGGGCGTTTTTACGCAGACTTTCGGCAGCCGTTCCTACGCTCTCAAAATTTTTTTCCGAGTTTCACATGCCCATCTTCAAACGACGATTCCAAAGCAACTAAAAGAGTCTAACTATCGCAATCACTTTCAGAATCTGCGAAATATATTCTAGTTTCATAATAACACCACCGGGAATTCTGCACGGTGAAACTTTAGGCCCGGGGGGCGTTTTTACGCAGACTTTCGGCAGCCGTTCCTACGCTCTCAAAATTTTTTTCCGAGTTTCACATGCCCATCTTCAAACGACGATTCCAAAGCAACTAAAAGAGTCTAACTATCGCAATCACTTTCAGAATCTGCGGAATATATTCTAGTTTCATAATAACACCACCGGGAATTTTGCACGGTGAAACGTTAGGCCCGGGGGGCGTTTTTACGCAGACTTTCGGCAGCCGTTCCTACGCTCTCAAAATTTTTTTCCGAGTTTCACATGCCCAACTTCAAACGACGATTCCAAAGCAACTAAAAGAGTCTAACTATCGCAATCACTTCCAGAATCTGCGGAATATATTCTAGTTTCATAATAACACCACCGGGAATTCTGCACGGTGAAACTTTAGGCCCGGGGGGCGTTTTTACGCAGACTTTCGGCAGCCGTTCCTACGCTCTCAAAATTTTTTTCCGAGTTTCACATGCCCATCTTCAAACGACGATTCCAAAGCAACTAAAAGAGTCTAACTATCGCAATCACTTTCAGAATCTGCGGAATATATTCTAGTTTCATAATAACACCACCGGGAATTCTGCACGGTGAAACTTTAGGCCCGGGGGGCGTTTTTACGCAGACTTTCGGCAGCCGTTCCTACGCTCTCAAAATTTTTTTCCGAGTTTCACATGCCCATCTTCAAACGACGATTCCAAAGCAACTAAAAGAGTCTAACTATCGCAATCACTTTCAGAATCTGCGGAATATATTCTAGTTTCATAATAACACCACCGGGAATTCTGCACGGTGAAACTTTAGGCCCGGGGGGCGTTTTTACGCAGACTTTCGGCAGCCGTTCCTACGCTCTCAAAATTTTTTTCCGAGTTTCACATGCCCATCTTCAAACGACGATTCCAAAGCAACTAAAAGAGTCTAACTATCGCAATCACTTTCAGAATCTGCGGAATATATTCTAGTTTCATAATAACACCACCGGGAATTCTGCACGGTGAAACTTTAGGCACGGGGGGCGTTTTTACGCAGACTTTCGGCAGCCGTTCCTACGATCTCAAAATTTTTTTCCGAGTTTCACATGCCCATCTTCAAACGACGATTCCAAAGCAACTAAAAGAGTCTAACTATCGCAATCACTTTCAGAATCTGCGAAATATATTCTAGTTTCATAATAACACCACCGGGAATTCTGCACGGTGAAACTTTAGGCCCGGGGGGCGTTTTTACGCAGACTTTCGGCAGCCGTTCCTACGCTCTCAAAATTTTTTTCCGAGTTTCACATGCCCATCTTCAAACGACGATTCCAAAGCAACTAAAAGAGTCTAACTATCGCAATCACTTTCAGAATCTGCGGAATATATTCTAGTTTCATAATAACACCACCGGGAATTTTGCACGGTGAAACGTTAGGCCCGGGGGGCGTTTTTACGCAGACTTTCGGCAGCCGTTCCTACGCTCTCAAAATTTTTTTCCGAGTTTCACATGCCCAACTTCAAACGACGATTCCAAAGCAACTAAAAGAGTCTAACTATCGCAATCACTTCCAGAATCTGCGGAATATATTCTAGTTTCATAATAACACCACCGGGAATTCTGCACGGTGAAACTTTAGGCCCGGGGGGCGTTTTTACGCAGACTTTCGGCAGCCGTTCCTACGCTCTCAAAATTTTTTTCCGAGTTTCACATGCCCATCTTCAAACGACGATTCCAAAGCAACTAAAAGAGTCTAACTATCACAATCACTTTCAGAATCTGCGGAATATATTCTAGTTTCATAATAACACCACCGGGAATTCTGCACGGTGAAACTTTAGGCCCGGGGGGCGTTTTTACGCAGACTTTCGGCAGCCGTTCCTACGCTCTCAAAATTTTTTTCCGAGTTTCACATGCCCATCTTCAAACGACGATTCCAAAGCAACTAAAAGAGTCTAACTATCGCAATCACTTTCAGAATCTGCGGAATATATTCTAGTTTCATAATAACACCACCGGGAATTTTGCACGGTGAAACTTTAGGCCCGGGGGGCGTTTTTACGCAGACTTTCGGCAGCCGTTCCTACGCTCTCAAAATTTTTTTCCGAGTTTCACATGCCCATCTTCAAACGACGATTCCAAAGCAACTAAAAGAGTCTAACTATCGCAATCACTTTCAGAATCTGCGGAATATATTCTAGTTTCATAATAACACCACCGGGAATTCTGCACGGTGAAACTTTAGGCCCGGGGGCGTTTTTACGCAGACTTTCGGCAGCCGTTCCTACGCTCTCAAAATTTTTTTCCGAGTTTCACATGCCCATCTTCAAACGACGATTCCAAAGCAACTAAAAGAGTCTAACTATCGCAATCACTTTCAGAATCTGCTGAATATATTCTAGTTTCATAATAACACCACCGGGAATTCTGCACGGTGAAACTTTAGGCTCGGGGGGCGTTTTTACGCAGACTTTCGGCAGCCGTTCCTACGCTCTCAAAATTTTTTTCCGAGTTTCACATGCCGATCTTCAAACGACGATTCCAAAGCAAATAAAAGAGTCTAACTATCGCAATCACTTTCAGAATCGGCGGAATATATTCTAGTTTCATAATAACACCACCGGGAATTTTGCACGGTGAAACTTTAGGCCCGGGGGGCGTTTTTACGCAGACTTTCGGCAGCCGTTCCTACGCTCTCAAAATTTTTTTTCGAGTTTCACATGCCCATCTTCAAACGACGATTCCAAAGCAACTAAAAGAGTCTAACTATCGCAATCACTTTCAGAATCTGCGGAATATATTCTAGTTTCATAATAACACCACCGGGAATTCTGCACGGTGAAACTTTAGGCCCGGGGGGCGTTTTTACGCAGACTTTCGGCAGCCGTTCCTACGCTCTCAAAATTTTTTTCCGAGTTTCACATGCCCATCTTCAAACGACGATTCCAAAGCAACTAAAAGAGTCTAACTATCGCAATCACTTTCAGAATCTGCGGAATATATTCTAGTTTCATAATAACACGACCGGGAATTCTGCACGGTGAAACTTTAGGCACGGGGGGCGTTTTTACGCAGACTTTCGGTAGCCGTTCCTACGCTCTCAAAATTTTTTTCCGAGTTTCACATGCCCATCTTCAAACGACGATTCCAAAGCAACTAAAAGAGTCTAACTATCGCAATCACTTTCAGAATCTGCGGAATATATTCTAGTTTCATAATAACACCACCGGGAATTCTGCACGGTGAAACTTTAGGCCCGGGGGGCGTTTTTACGCAGACTTTCGGCAGCCGTTCCTACGCTCTCAAAATTTTTTTCCGAGTTTCACATGCCCATCTTCAAACGACGATTCCAAAGCAACTAAAAGAGTCTAACTATCGCAATCACTTTCAGAATCTGCGGAATATATTCTAGTTTCATAATAACACCACCGGGAATTTTGCACGGTGAAACGTTAGGCCCGGGGGGCGTTTTTACGCAGACTTTCGGCAGCCGTTCCTACGCTCTCAAAATTTTTTTCCGAGTTTCACATGCCCAACTTCAAACGACGATTCCAAAGCAACTAAAAGAGTCTAACTATCGCAATAACTTCCAGAATCTGCGGAATATATTCTAGTTTCATAATAACACCACCGGGAATTCTGCACGGTGAAACTTTAGGCCCGGGGGGCGTTTTTACGCAGACTTTCGGCAGCCGTTCCTACGCTCTCAAAATTTTTTTCCGAGTTTCACATGCCCATCTTCAAACGACGATTCCAAAGCAACTAAAAGAGTCTAACTATCGCAATCACTTTCAGAATCTGCGGAATATATTCTAGTTTCATAACACCACCGGGAATTCTGCACGGTGAAACTTTAGGCCCGGGGGGCGTTTTTACGCAGACTTTCGGCAGCCGTTCCTACGCTCTCAAAATTTTTTCCGAGTTTCACATGCCCATCTTCAAACGACGATTCCAAAGCAACTAAAAGAGTCTAACTATCGCAATCACTTTCAGAATCTGCGGAATATATTCTAGTTTCATAATAACACCACCGGGAATTTTGCACGGTGAAACTTTAGGCCCGGGGGGCGTTTTTACGCAGACTTTCGGCAGCCGTTCCTAAGCTCTTAAAATTTTTTTCCGAGTTTCACATGCCCATCTTCAAACGACGATTCCAAAGCAACTAAAAGAGTCTAACTATCGCAATCACTTTCAGAATCTGCGGAATATATTCTAGTTTCATAATAACACCACTGGGAATTCTGCACGGTGAAGCTTTAGGCCCGGGGGGCGTTTTTACGCAGACTTTCGGCAGCCGTTCCTACGCTCTCAAAATTTTTTTCCGAGTTTCACATGCCCATCTTCAAACGACGATTCCAAAGCAACTAAAAGAGTCTAACTATCGCAATCACTTTCAGAATCTGCGGAATATATTCTAGTTTCATAATAACACCACCGGGAATTCTGCACGGTGAAACTTTAGGCCCGGGGGGCGTTTTTACGCAGACTTTCGGCAGCCGTTCCTACGCTCTCAAAATTTTTTTCCGAGTTTCACATGCCCATCTTCAAACGACGATTCCAAAGCAACTAAAAGAGTCTATCTATCGCAATCACTTTCAGAATCTGCGGAATATATTCTAGTTTCATAATAACACCACCGGGAATTTTGCACGGTGAAACTTTAGGCCCGGGGGGCGTTTTTACGCAGACTTTCGGCAGCCGTTCCTACGCTCTCAAAATTTTTTCCGAGTTTCACATGCCCATCTTCAAACGACGATTCCAAAGCAACTAAAAGAGTCTAACTATCGCAATCACTTTCAGAATCTGCGGAATATATTCTAGTTTCATAATAACACCACCGGGAATTCTGCACGGTGAAACTTTAGTCCCGGGGGGCGTTTTTACGCAGACTTTCGGCAGCCGTTCCTACGCTCTCAAAATTTTTTTCCGAGTTTCACATGCCCATCTTCAAACGACGATTCCAAAGCAACTAAAAGAGTCTAACTATCGCAATTACTTTCAGAATCTGCGGAATATATTCTAGTTTCATAATAACACCACCGGGAATTCTGCACGGTGAAACTTTAGGCCCGGGGGGCGTTTTTACGCAGACTTTCGGCAGCCGTTCCTACGCTCTCAAAATTTTTTTCCGAGTTTCACATGCCCATCTTCAAACGACGATTCCAAAGCAACTAAAAGAGTCTAACTATCGCAATCACTTTCAGAATCTGCGGAATATATTCTAGTTTCATAATAACACCACCAGGAATTTTGCACGGTGATACTTTAGGCCCGGGGGGCGTTTTTACGCAGACTTTCGGCAGCCGTTCCTACGCTCTCAAAATTTTTTTCCGAGTTTCACATGCCCATCCTCAAACGACGATTCCAAAGCAACTAAAAGAGTCTAACTATCGCAATCACTTTCAGAATCTGCGGAATATATTCTAGTTTCATAATAACACCACCGGGAATTCTACACGGTGAAACTTTAGGCCCGGTGGGCGTTTTTACGCAGACTTTCGGCAGCCGTTCCTACGCTCTTAAAATTTTTTTCCGAGTTTCACATGCCCATCTTCAAACGACGATTCCAAAGCAACTAAAAGAGTCTAACTATCGCAATCACTTTCAGAATCTGCGGAATATATTCTAGTTTCATAATAACACCACCGGGAATTCTGCACGGTGAAACTTTAGGCCCGGGGGGCGTTTTTACGCAGACTTTCGGCAGCCGTTCCTACGCTCTCAAAATTTTTTTCCGAGTTTCACATGCCCATCTTCAAACGACGATTCCAAAGCAACTAAAAGAGTCTAACTATCGCAATCACTTTCAGAATCTGCGGAATATATTCTAGTTTCATAATAACACCACCGGGAATTTTGCACGGTGAAACTTTAGGCCCGGGGGGCGTTTTTACGCAGACTTTCGTCAGCCGTTCCTACGCTCTCAAAATTTTTTTCCGAGTTTCACATGCCCATCTTCAAACGACGATTCCAAAGCAACTAAAAGAGTCTAACTATCGCAATCACTTTCAGAATCTGCGGAATATATTCTAGTTTCATAATAACACCACCGGGAATTCTGCACGGTGAAACTTTAGTCCCGGGGGGCGTTTTTACGCAGACTTTCGGCAGCCGTTCCTACGCTCTCAAAATTTTTTTCCGAGTTTCACATGCCCATCTTCAAACGACGATTCCAAAGCAACTAAAAGAGTCTAACTATCGCAATTACTTTCAGAATCTGCGGAATATATTCTAGTTTCATAATAACACCACCGGGAATTCTGCACGGTGAAACTTTAGGCCCGGGGGGCGTTTTTACGCAGACTTTCGGCAGCCGTTCCTACGCTCTCAAAATTTTTTTCCGAGTTTCACATGCCCATCTTCAAACGACGATTCCAAAGCAACTAAAAGAGTCTAACTATCGCAATCACTTTCAGAATCTGCGGAATATATTCTAGTTTCATAATAACACCACTGGGAATTCTGCACGGTGAAGCTTTAGGCCCGGGGGGCGTTTTTACGCAGACTTTCGGCAGCCGTTCCTACGCTCTCAAAATTTTTTTCCGAGTTTCACATGCCCATCTTCAAACGACGATTCCAAAGCAACTAAAAGAGTCTAACTATCGCAATCACTTTCAGAATCTGCGGAATATATTCTAGTTTCATAATAACACCACCGGGAATTCTGCACGGTGAAACTTTAGGCCCGGGGGGCGTTTTTACGCAGACTTTCGGCAGCCGTTCCTACGCTCTCAAAATTTTTTTCCGAGTTTCACATGCCCATCTTCAAACGACGATTCCAAAGCAACTAAAAGAGTCTATCTATCGCAATCACTTTCAGAATCTGCGGAATATATTCTAGTTTCATAATAACACCACCGGGAATTTTGCACGGTGAAACTTTAGGCCCGGGGGGCGTTTTTACGCAGACTTTCGGCAGCCGTTCCTACGCTCTCAAAATTTTTTCCGAGTTTCACATGCCCATCTTCAAACGACGATTCCAAAGCAACTAAAAGAGTCTAACTATCGCAATCACTTTCAGAATCTGCGGAATATATTCTAGTTTCATAATAACACCACCGGGAATTCTGCACGGTGAAACTTTAGTCCCGGGGGGCGTTTTTACGCAGACTTTCGGCAGCCGTTCCTACGCTCTCAAAATTTTTTTCCGAGTTTCACATGCCCATCTTCAAACGACGATTCCAAAGCAACTAAAAGAGTCTAACTATCGCAATTACTTTCAGAATCTGCGGAATATATTCTAGTTTCATAATAACACCACCGGGAAT
This sequence comes from Salticus scenicus, assembly GCA_963930645.1. NCBI lineage: Eukaryota > Metazoa > Arthropoda > Arachnida > Araneae > Salticidae > Salticus > Salticus scenicus. Next base: position 194,332,435 of record OZ005662.1, on the reverse strand, counting down.
TCTGCACGGTGAAACTTTAGGCCCGGGGGGCGTTTTTACGCAGACTTTCGGCAGCCGTTCCTACGCTCTCAAAATTTTTTTCCGAGTTTCACATGCCCATCTTCAAACGACGATTCCAAAGCAACTAAAAGAGTCTAACTATCGCAATCACTTTCAGAATCTGCGGAATATATTCTAGTTTCATAATAACACCACCAGGAATTTTGCACGGTGATACTTTAGGCCCGGGGGGCGTTTTTACGCAGACTTTCGGCAGCCGTTCCTACGCTCTCAAAATTTTTTTCCGAGTTTCACATGCCCATCCTCAAACGACGATTCCAAAGCAACTAAAAGAGTCTAACTATCGCAATCACTTTCAGAATCTGCGGAATATATTCTAGTTTCATAATAACACCACCGGGAATTCTACACGGTGAAACTTTAGGCCCGGTGGGCGTTTTTACGCAGACTTTCGGCAGCCGTTCCTACGCTCTTAAAATTTTTTTCCGAGTTTCACATGCCCATCTTCAAACGACGATTCCAAAGCAACTAAAAGAGTCTAACTATCGCAATCACTTTCAGAATCTGCGGAATATATTCTAGTTTCATAATAACACCACCGGGAATTCTGCACGGTGAAACTTTAGGCCCGGGGGGCGTTTTTACGCAGACTTTCGGCAGCCGTTCCTACGCTCTCAAAATTTTTTTCCGAGTTTCACATGCCCATCTTCAAACGACGATTCCAAAGCAACTAAAAGAGTCTAACTATCGCAATCACTTTCAGAATCTGCGGAATATATTCTAGTTTCATAATAACACCACCGGGAATTTTGCACGGTGAAACTTTAGGCCCGGGGGGCGTTTTTACGCAGACTTTCGTCAGCCGTTCCTACGCTCTCAAAATTTTTTTCCGAGTTTCACATGCCCATCTTCAAACGACGATTCCAAAGCAACTAAAAGAGTCTAACTATCGCAATCACTTTCAGAATCTGCGGAATATATTCTAGTTTCATAATAACACCACCGGGAATTTTGCACGGTGAAACTTTAGGCCCGGGGGGCGTTTTTACGCAGACTTTCGGCAGCCGTTCCTACGCTCTCAAAATTTTTTTCCGAGTTTCACATGCCCATCTTCAAACGACGATTCCAAAGCAACTAAAAGAGTCTAACTATCGCAATCACTTTCAGAATCTGCGGAATATATTCTAGTTTCATAATAACACCTCCGGGAATTCTGCACGGTGAAACTTTAGGCCCGGGGGGCGTTTTTACGCAGACTTTCGGCAGCCGTTCCTACGCTCTCAAAATTTTTTTCCGAGTTTCACATGCCCATCTTCAAAGGACGATTCCAAAGCAACTAAAAGAGTCTAACTATCGCAATCACTTTCAGAATCTGCGGAATATATTCTAGTTTCATAATAACACCACCGGGAATTCTGCACGGTGAAACTTTAGGCCCGGGGGGCGTTTTTACGCAGACTTTCGGCAGCCGTTCCTACGCTCTCAAAATTTTTTTCCGAGTTTCACATGCCCATCTTCAAACGACGATTCCAAAGCAAATAAAAGAGTCTAACTATCGCAATCACTTTCAGAATCTGCGGAATATATTCTAGTTTCATAATAACACCACCGGGAATTCTGCACGGTGAAACTTTAGGCACGGGGGGCGTTTTTACGCAGACTTTCGGCAGCCGTTCCTACGCTCTCAAAATTTTTTTCCGAGTTTCACATGCCCATCTTCAAACGACGATTCCAAAGCAACTAAAAGAGTCTAACTATCGCAATCACTTTCAGAATCTGCGGAATATATTCTAGTTTCATAATAACACCACCGGGAATTCTGCACGGTGAAACTTTAGGCCCGGGGGGCGTTTTTACGCAGACTTTCGGCAGCCGTTCCTACGCTCTCAAAATTTTTTTCCGAGTTTCACATGCCCATCTTCAAACGACGATTACAAAGCAACTAAAAGAGTCTAACTATCGCAATCACTTTCAGAATCTGCGGAATATATTCTAGTTTCATAATAACACCACCGGGAATTTTGCACGGTGAAACTTTAGGCCCGGGGGGCGTTTTTACGCAGACTTTCGGCAGCCGTTCCTAAGCTCTCAAAATTTTTTTCCGAGTTTCACATGCCCATCTTCAAACGACGATTCCAAAGCAACTAAAAGAGTCTAACTATCGCAATCACTTTCAGAATCTGCGGAATATATTCTAGTTTCATAATAACACCACTGGGAATTCTGCACGGTGAAGCTTTAGGCCCGGGGGGCGTTTTTACGCAGACTTTCGGCAGCCGTTCCTACGCTCTCAAAATTTTTTTCCGAGTTTCACATGCCCATCTTCAAACGACGATTCCAAAGCAACTAAAAGAGTCTAACTATCGCAATCACTTTCAGAATCTGCGGAATATATTCTAGTTTCATAATAACACCACCGGGAATTCTGCACGGTGAAACTTTAGGCCCGGGGGGCGTTTTTACGCAGACTTTCGGCAGCCGTTCCTACGCTCTCAAAATTTTTTTCCGAGTTTCACATGCCCATCTTCAAACGACGATTCCAAAGCAACTAAAAGAGTCTAACTATCGCAATCACTTTCAGAATCTGCGGAATATATTCTAGTTTCATAATAACACCACCGGGAATTCTGCACGGTGAAACTTTAGGCCCGGGGGGCGTTTTTACGCAGACTTTCGGCAGCCGTTCCTACGCTCTCAAAATTTTTTTCCGAGTTTCACATGCCCATCTTCAAACGACGATTCCAAAGGAACTAAAAGAGTCTAACTATCGCAATCACTTTCAGAATCTGCGGAATATATTCTAGTTTCATAATAACACCACCGGGAATTCTGCACGGTGAAACTTTAGGCCCGGGGGGCGTTTTTACGCAGACTTTCGGCAGCCGTTCCTACGCTCTCAAAATTTTTTTCCGAGTTTCACATGCCCATCTTCAAACGACGATTCCAAAGCAACTAAAAGAGTCTAACTATCGCAATCACTTTCAGAATCTGCGGAATATATTCTAGTTTCATAATAACACCACCGGGAATTCTGCACGGTGAAACTTTAGGCCCGGGGGGCGTTTTTACGCAGACTTTCGGCAGCCGTTCCTACGCTCTTAAAATTTTTTTCCGAGTTTCACATGCCCATCTTCAAACGACGATTCCAAAGCAACTAAAAGAGTCTAACTATCGCAATCACTTTCAGAATCTGCGGAATATATTCTAGTTTCATAATAACACCACCGGGAATTTTGCACGGTGAAACTTTAGGCCCGGGGGGCGTTTTTACGCAGACTTTCGGCAGCCGTTCCTACGCTCTCAAAATTTTTTTCCGAGTTTAACATGCCCATCCTCAAACGACGATTCCAAAGCAATTAAAAGAGTCTAACTATCGCAATCACTTTCAGAATCTGCGGAATATATTCTAGTTTCATAATAACACCACCGGGAATTCTACACGGTGAAACTTTATGCCCGGTGGGCGTTTTTACGCAGACTTTCGGCAGCCGTTCCTACGCTCTTAAAATTTTTTTCCGAGTTTCACATGCCCATCTTCAAACGACGATTCCAAAGCAACTAAAAGAGTCTAACTATCGCAATCACTTTCAGAATCTGCGGAATATATTCTAGTTTCATAATAACACCACCGGGAATTCTGCACGGTGAAACTTTAGGCCCGGGGGGCGTTTTTACGCAGACTTTCGGCAGCCGTTCCTACGCTCTCAAAATTTTTTTCCGAGTTTCACATGCCCATCTTCAAACGACGATTCCAAAGCAACTAAAAGAGTCTAACTATCGCAATCACTTTCAGAATCTGCGGAATATATTCTAGTTTCATAATAACACCACCGGGAATTCTGCACGGTGAAACTTTAGGCCCGGGGGGCGTTTTTACGCAGACTTTCGGCAGCCGTTCCTACGCTCTCAAAATTTTTTTCCGAGTTTCACATGCCCATCTTCAAACGACGATTCCAAAGCAACTAAAAGAGTCTAACTATCGCAATCACTTTCAGAATCTCCGGAATATATTCTAGTTTCATAATAACACCAGCGGGAATTTTGCACGGTGAAACTTTAGGCCCGGGGGGCGTTTTTACGCAGACTTTCGGCAGCCGTTCCTACGCTCTCAAAATTTTTTTCCGAGTTTCACATGCCCATTTTTAAACGACGATTCCAAAGCAACTAAAAGAGTCTAACTATCGCAATCACTTTCAGAATCTGCGGAATATATTCTAGTTTCATAGTAACACCACCGGGAATTCTGCACGGTGAAACTTTAGGCCCGGGGGGCGTTTTTACGCAGACTTTCGGCAGCCGTTCCTACGCTCTCAAAATTTTTTTCCGAGTTTCACATGCCCATCTTCAAACGACGATTCCAAAGCAACTAAAAGAGTCTAACTATCGCAATCACTTTCAGAATCTGCGGAATATATTCTAGTTTCATAATAACACCACCAGGAATTCTGCACGGTGAAACTTTAGGCCCGGGGGGCGTTTTTACGCAGACTTTCGGCAGCCGTTCCTACGCTCTCAAATTTTTTTTCCGAGTTTCACATGCCCATCTTCAAACGACGATTCCAAAGCAACTAAAAGAGTCTAACTATCGCAATCACTTTCAGAATCTCCGGAATATATTCTAGTTTCATAATAACACCAGCGGGAATTTTGCACGGTGAAACTTTAGGCCCGGGGGGCGTTTTTACGCAGACTTTCGGCAGCCGTTCCTACGCTCTCAAAATTTTTTTCCGAGTTTCACATGCCCATTTTTAAACGACGATTCCAAAGCAACTAAAAGAGTCTAACTATCGCAATCACTTTCAGAATCTGCGGAATATATTCTAGTTTCATAGTAACACCACCGGGAATTCTGCACGGTGAAACTTTAGGCCCGGGGGGCGTTTTTACGCAGACTTTCGGCAGCCGTTCCTACGCTCTCAAAATTTTTTTCCGAGTTTCACATGCCCATCTTCAAACGACGATTCCAAAGCAACTAAAAGAGTCTAACTATCGCAATCACTTTCAGAATCTGCGGAATATATTCTAGTTTCATAATAACACCACCGGGAATTCTGCACGGTGAAACTTTAGGCCCGGGGTGTGTTTTTACGCAGAATTTCGGCAGCCGTTCCTACGCTCTCAAAATTTTTTTCCGAGTTTCACATGCCCATCTTCAAACGACGATTCCAAAGCAACTAAAAGAGTCTAACTATCGCAATCACTTTCAGAATCTGCGGAATATATTCTAGTTTCATAATAACACCACCGGGAATTTTGCACGGTGAAACTTTAGGCCCGGGGGGCGTTTTTACGCAGACTTTCGGCAGCCGTTCCTACGCTCTCAAAATTTTTTTCCGAGTTTCACATGCCCATCTTCAAACGACGATTCCAAAGCAACTAAAAGAGTCTAACTATCGCAATCACTTTCAGAATCTGCGGAATATATTCTAGTTTCATAATAACACCACCGGGAATTCTGCACGGTGATACTTTAGGCCCGGGGGGCGTTTTTACGCAGACTTTCGGCAGCCGTTCCTACGCTCTCAAATTTTTTTTCCGAGTTTCACATGCCCATCTTCAAACGACGACTCCAAAGCAACTAAAAGAGTCTAACTATCGCAATCACTTTCAGAATCTGCGGAATATATTCTAGTTTCATAATAACACCACCGGGAATTCTGCACGGTGTAACTTTAGGCCCGGGGGGCGTTTTTACGCAGACTTTCGGCAGCCGTTCCTACGCTCTCAAAAATTTTTTCCGAGTTTCACATGCCCATCTTCAAACGACGATTCCAAAGCAACTAAAAGAGTCTAACTATCGCAATCACTTTCAGAATCTGCGGAATATATTCTAGTTTCATAATAACAGCACCGGGAATTCTACACGGTGAAACTTTAGGCCCGGGGGGCGTTTTTACGCAGACTTTCGGCAGCCGTTCCTACGCTCTCAAAATTTTTTTCCGAGTTTCACATGCCCATCTTCAAACGACGATTCCAAAGCAAATAAAAGAGTCTAACTATCGCAATCACTTTCAGAATCTGCGGAATATATTCTAGTTTCATAATAACACCACCGGGAATTCTGCACGGTGAAACTTTAGGCCCGGGGGGCGTTTTTACGCAGACTTTCGGCAGCCGTTCCTACGCTCTCAAAATTTTTTTCCGAGTTTCACATGCCCATCTTCAAACGACGATTCCAAAGCAACTAAAAGAGTCTAACAATCGCAATCACTTTCAGAATCTGCGGAATATATTCTAGTTTCATAATAACACCACCGGGAATTCTGCACGGTGAAACTTTAGGCCCGGGGGGCGTTTTTACGCAGACTTTCGGCAGCCGTCCTACGCTCTCAAATTGTTTTTCGCAGTTTCACATGCCCATCTTCAAACGACGATTCCCAAGCAACTAAAAGAGTCTAACTATCGCAATAACTTTCAGAATCTGCGGAATATGTTCTAGTTTCATAATAACATCACCGGGAATTTTGCACGGTGAAACTTTAGGCCCGGGGGGCGTTTTTACGCAGACTTTCGGCAGCCGTCCTACGCTCTCAAATTTTTTTTCGCAGTTTCACATGCTCATCTTCAAACGACGATTCCCAAGCAACTAAAAGAGTCTAACTATCGCAATAACTTTCAGAATCTGCGGAATATATTCTAGTTTCATAATAACATCACCGGGAATTTTGCACGGAGAAACTTTAGGCCCGGGGGGCGTTTTTACGCAGACTTTCGGCAGCCGTCCTACGCTCTCAGAATTTTTTTCGCAGTTTCACATGCCCATCTTCAAACGACGATTCCCAAGCAACTAAAAGAGTCTAACTATCGCAATCACTTTCAGAATCTGCGGAATATATTCTAGTTTCATAATAACACCACCGGGAATTCTGCACGGTGAAACTTTAGGCCCGGGGGGCGTTTTTACGCAGACTTTCGGCAGCCGTTCCTACGCTCTCAAAATTTTTTTCCGAGTTTCACATGCCCATCTTCAAACGACGATTCCAAAGCAACTAAAAGAGTCTAACTATCGCAATCACTTTCAGAATCTCCGGAATATATTCTAGTTTCATAATAACACCAGCGGGAATTTTGCACGGTGAAACTTTAGGCCCGGGGGGCGTTTTTACGCAGACTTTCGGCAGCCGTTCCTACGCTCTCAAAATTTTTTTCCGAGTTTCACATGCCCATTTTTAAACGACGATTCCAAAGCAACTAAAAGAGTCTAACTATCGCAATCACTTTCAGAATCTGCGGAATATATTCTAGTTTCATAGTAACACCACCGGGAATTCTGCACGGTGAAACTTTAGGCCCGGGGGGCGTTTTTACGCAGACTTTCGGCAGCCGTTCCTACGCTCTCAAAATTTTTTTCCGAGTTTCACATGCCCATCTTCAAACGACGATTCCAAAGCAACTAAAAGAGTCTAACTATCGCAATCACTTTCAGAATCTGCGGAATATATTCTAGTTTCATAATAACACCACCAGGAATTCTGCACGGTGAAACTTTAGGCCCGGGGGGCGTTTTTACGCAGACTTTCGGCAGCCGTTCCTACGCTCTCAAAATTTTTTTCCGAGTTTCACATGCCCATCTTCAAACGACGATTCCAAAGCAACTAAAAGAGTCTAACTATCGCAATCACTTTCAGAATCTCCGGAATATATTCTAGTTTCATAATAACACCAGCGGGAATTTTGCACGGTGAAACTTTAGGCCCGGGGGGCGTTTTTACGCAGACTTTCGGCAGCCGTTCCTACGCTCTCAAAATTTTTTTCCGAGTTTCACATGCCCATTTTTAAACGACGATTCCAAAGCAACTAAAAGAGTCTAACTATCGCAATCACTTTCAGAATCTGCGGAATATATTCTAGTTTCATAGTAACACCACCGGGAATTCTGCACGGTGAAACTTTAGGCCCGGGGGGCGTTTTTACGCAGACTTTCGGCAGCCGTTCCTACGCTCTCAAAATTTTTTTCCGAGTTTCACATGCCCATCTTCAAACGACGATTCCAAAGCAACTAAAAGAGTCTAACTATCGCAATCACTTTCAGAATCTGCGGAATATATTCTAGTTTCATAATAACACCACCGGGAATTCTGCACGGTGAAACTTTAGGCCCGGGGTGCGTTTTTACGCAGAATTTCGGCAGCCGTTCCTACGCTCTCAAAATTTTTTTCCGAGTTTCACATGCCCATCTTCAAACGACGATTCCAAAGCAACTAAAAGAGTCTAACTATCGCAATCACTTTCAGAATCTGCGGAATATATTCTAGTTTCATAATAACACCACCGGGAATTTTGCACGGTGAAACTTTAGGCCCGGGGGGCGTTTTTACGCAGACTTTCGGCAGCCGTTCCTACGCTCTCAAAATTTTTTTCCGAGTTTCACATGCCCATCTTCAAACGACGATTCCAAAGCAACTAAAAGAGTCTAACTATCGCAATCACTTTCAGAATCTGCGGAATATATTCTAGTTTCATAATAACACCACCGGGAATTCTGCACGGTGATACTTTAGGCCCGGGGGGCGTTTTTACGCAGACTTTCGGCAGCCGTTCCTACGCTCTCAAATTTTTTTTCCGAGTTTCACATGCCCATCTTCAAACGACGACTCCAAAGCAACTAAAAGAGTCTAACTATCGCAATCACTTTCAGAATCTGCGGAATATATTCTAGTTTCATAATAACACCACCGGGAATTCTGCACGGTGTAACTTTAGGCCCGGGGGGCGTTTTTACGCAGACTTTCGGCAGCCGTTCCTACGCTCTCAAAAATTTTTTCCGAGTTTCACATGCCCATCTTCAAACGACGATTCCAAAGCAACTAAAAGAGTCTAACTATCGCAATCACTTTCAGAATCTGCGGAATATATTCTAGTTTCATAATAACAGCACCGGGAATTCTACACGGTGAAACTTTAGGCCCGGGGGGCGTTTTTACGCAGACTTTCGGCAGCCGTTCCTACGCTCTCAAAATTTTTTTCCGAGTTTCACATGCCCATCTTCAAACGACGATTCCAAAGCAAATAAAAGAGTCTAACTATCGCAATCACTTTCAGAATCTGCGGAATATATTCTAGTTTCATAATAACACCACCGGGAATTCTGCACGGTGAAACTTTAGGCCCGGGGGGCGTTTTTACGCAGACTTTCGGCAGCCGTTCCTACGCTCTCAAAATTTTTTTCCGAGTTTCACATGCCCATCTTCAAACGACGATTCCAAAGCAACTAAAAGAGTCTAACAATCGCAATCACTTTCAGAATCTGCGGAATATATTCTAGTTTCATAATAACACCACCGGGAATTCTGCACGGTGAAACTTTAGGCCCGGGGGGCGTTTTTACGCAGACTTTCGGCAGCCGTCCTACGCTCTCAAATTGTTTTTCGCAGTTTCACATGCCCATCTTCAAACGACGATTCCCAAGCAACTAAAAGAGTCTAACTATCGCAATAACTTTCAGAATCTGCGGAATATGTTCTAGTTTCATAATAACATCACCGGGAATTTTGCACGGTGAAACTTTAGGCCCGGGGGGCGTTTTTACGCAGACTTTCGGCAGCCGTCCTACGCTCTCAAATTTTTTTTCGCAGTTTCACATGCTCATCTTCAAACGACGATTCCCAAGCAACTAAAAGAGTCTAACTATCGCAATAACTTTCAGAATCTGCGGAATATATTCTAGTTTCATAATAACATCACCGGGAATTTTGCACGGAGAAACTTTAGGCCCGGGGGGCGTTTTTACGCAGACTTTCGGCAGCCGTCCTACGCTCTCAGAATTTTTTTCGCAGTTTCACATGCCCATCTTCAAACGACGATTCCCAAGCAACTAAAAGAGTCTAACTATCGCAATAACTTTCAGAATCTGCGGAATATATTCTAGTTTCATAATAACATCACCGGGAATTTTGCACGGTGAAACTTTAGGCCCGGGGGGCGTTTTTACGCAGACTTTCGGCAGCCGTTCCAACGCTCTCAAAATTTTTTTCCGAGTTTCACATGCCCATCTTCAAACGACGATTCCAAAGCAACTAAAAGAGTCTAACTATCGCAATCACTTTCAGAATCTGCGAAATATATTCTAGTTTCATAATAACACCACCGGGAATTCTGCACGGTGAAACTTTAGGCCCGGGGGGCGTTTTTACGCAGACTTTCGGCAGCCGTTCCTACGCTCTCAAAATTTTTTTCCGAGTTTCACATGCCCATCTTCAAACGACGATTCCAAAGCAACTAAAAGAGTCTAACTATCGCAATCACTTTCAGAATCTGCGGAATATATTCTAGTTTCATAATAACACCACCTGGAATTCTGCACGGTGAAACTTTAGGCCCGGGGGGCGTTTTTACGCAGACTTTCGGCAGCCGTTCCTACGCTCTCAAAATTTTTTTCCGAGTTTCACATGCCCATCTTCAAACGACGATTCCAAAGCAACTAAAAGAGTCTAACTATCGCAATCACTTTCAGAATCTGCGGAATATATTCTAGTTTCATAATAACACCACCGGGAATTCTGCACTGTGAAACTTTAGGCCCGGGGGGCGTTTTTACGCAGACTTTCGGCAGCCGTTCCTACGCTCTCAAAATTTTTTTCCGAGTTTCACATGCCCATCTTCAAACGACGATTCCAAAGCAACTAAAAGAGTCTAACTATCGCAATCACTTTCAGAATCTGCGGAATATATTCTAGTTTCATAATAACACCACCGGGAATTTTGCACGGTGAAACTTTAGGCCCGGGGGGCGTTTTTACGCAGACTTTCGGCAGCCGTTCCTACGCTCTCAAAATTTTTTTCCGAGTTTCACATGCCCATCTTCAAACGACGATTCCAAAGCAACTAAAAGAGTCTAACTATCGCAATCACTTTCAGAATCTGCGGAATATATTCTAGTTTCATAATAACACCACCGGGAATTCTGCACGGTGAAACTTTAGGCCCGGGGGGCGTTTTTACGCAGACTTTCGGCAGCCGTTCCTACGCTCTCAAAATTTTTTTCCGAGTTTCACATGCCCATCTTCAAACGACGATTCCAAAGCAACTAAAAGAGTCTAACTATCGCAATCACTTTCAGAATCTGCGGAATATATTCTAGTTTCATAATAACACCACCGGGAATTCTGCACGGTGAAACTTTAGGCCCGGGGGGCGTTTTTACGCAGACTTTCGGCAGCCGTTCCTACGCTCTCAAAATTTTTTTCCGAGTTTCACATGCCCATCTTCAAACGACGATTCCAAAGCAACTAAAAGAGTCTAACTATCGCAATCACTTTCAGAATCTGCGGAATATATTCTAGTTTCATAATAACACGACCGGGAATTTTGCACGGTGAAACTTTAGGCCCGGGGGGCGTTTTTACGCAGACTTTCGGCAGCCGTTCCTACGCTCTCAAAATTTTTTTCCGAGTTTCACATGCCCATCTTCAAACGACGATTCCAAAGCAACTAAAAGAGTCTAACTATCGCAATCACTTTCAGAATCTGCGGAATATATTCTAGTTTCATAATAACACCACCGGGAATTTTGCACGGTGAAACTTTAGGCCCGGGGGGCGTTTTTACGCAGACTTTCGGCAGCCGTTCCTACGCTCTCAAAATTTTTTTCCGAGTTTCACATGCCCATCTTCAAACGACGATTCCAAAGCAACTAAAAGAGTCTAACTATCGCAATCACTTTCAGAATCTGCGGAATATATTCTAGTTTCATAATAACACCACCGGGAATTCTGCACGGTGAAACTTTAGGCCCGGGGGGCGTTTTTACGCAGACTTTCGGCAGCAGTTCCTACGCTCTCAAAATTTTTTTCCGAGTTTCACATGCCCATCTTCAAACGACGATTCCAAAGCAACTAAAAGAGTCTAACTATCGCAATCACTTTCAGAATCTGCGGAATATATTCTAGTTTCATAATAACACCACCGGGAATTTTGCACGGTGAAACTTTAGGCCCGGGGGGCGTTTTTACGCAGACTTTCGGCAGCCGTTCCTACGCTCTCAAAATTTTTTTCCGAGTTTCACATGCCCATCTTCAAACGACGATTCCAAAGCAACTAAAAGAGTCTAACTATCGCAATCACTTTCAGAATCTGCGGAATATATTCTAGTTTCATAATAACACCACCGGGAATTCTGCACGGTGAAACTTTAGGCCCGGGGGGCGTTTTTACGCAGACTTTCGGCAGCCGTTCCTACGCTCTCAAAATTTTTTTCCGAGTTTCACATGCCCATCTTCAAACGACGATTCCAAAGCAACTAAAAGAGTCTAACTATCGCAATCACTTTCAGAATCTGCGGAATATATTCTAGTTTCATAATAACACCACCGGGAATTCTGCACGGTGAAACTTTAGGCCCGGGGGGCGTTTTTACGCAGACTTTCGGCAGCCGTTCCTACGCTCTCAAAATTTTTTTCCGAGTTTCACATGCCCATCTTCAAACGACGATTCCAAAGCAACTAAAAGAGTCTAACTATCGCAATCACTTTCAGAATCTGCGGAATATATTCTAGTTTCATAATAACACCACCGGGAATTTTGCACGGTGAAACTTTAGGCCCGGGGGGCGTTTTTACGCAGACTTTCGGCAGCCGTTCCTACGCTCTCAAAATTTTTTTCCGAGTTTCACATGCCCATCTTCAAACGACGATTCCAAAGCAACTAAAAGAGTCTAACTATCGCAATCACTTTCAGAATCTGCGGAATATATTCTAGTTTCATAATAACACCACCGGGAATTCTGCACGGTGAAACTTTAGGCCCGGGGGCGTTTTTACGCAGACTTTCGGCAGCCGTTCCTACGCTCTCAAAATTTTTTTCCGAGTTTCACATGCCCATCTTCAAACGACGATTCCAAAGCAACTAAAAGAGTCTAACTATCGCAATCACTTTCAGAATCTGCGGAATATATTCTAGTTTCATAATAACACCACCGGGAACTCTGCACGGTGAAACTTTAGGCCCGGGGGGCGTTTTTACGCAGACTTTCGGCAGCCGTTCCTACGCTCTCAAAATTTTTTTCCGAGTTTCACATGCCCATCTTCAAACGACGATTCCAAAGCAAATAAAAGAGTCTAACTATCGCAATCACTTTCAGAATCGGCGGAATATATTCTAGTTTCATAATAACACCACCGGGAATTTTGCACGGTGAAACTTTAGGCCCGGGGGGCGTTTTTACGCAGACTTTCGGCAGCCGTTCCTACGCTCTCAAAATTTTTTTCCGAGTTTCACATGCCCATCTTCAAACGACGATTCCAAAGCAACTAAAAGAGTCTAACTATCGCAATCACTTTCAGAATCTGCGGAATATATTCTAGTTTCATAATAACACCACCGGGAATTCTGCACGGTGAAACTTTAGGCCCGGGGGGCGTTTTTACGCAGACTTTCGGCAGCCGTTCCTACGCTCTCAAAATTTTTTTCCGAGTTTCACATGCCCATCTTCAAACGACGATTCCAAAGCAACTAAAAGAGTCTAACTATCGCAATCACTTTCAGAATCTGCGGAATATATTCTAGTTTCATAATAACACCACCGGGAATTCTGCACGGTGAAACTTTAGGCCCGGGGGGCGTTTTTACGCAGACTTTCGGCAGCCGTTCCTACGCTCTCAAAATTTTTTTCCGAGTTTCACATGCCCATCTTCAAACGACGATTCCAAAGCAACTAAAAGAGTCTAACTATCGCAATCACTTTCAGAATCTGCGGAATATATTCTAGTTTCATAATAACACCACCGGGAATTTTGCACGGTGAAACTTTAGGCCCGGGGGGCGTTTTTACGCAGACTTTCGGCAGCCGTTCCTACGCTCTCAAAATTTTTTTCCGAGTTTCACATGCCCAACTTCAAACGACGATTCCAAAGCAACTAAAAGAGTCTAACTATCGCAATCACTTCCAGAATCTGCGGAATATATTCTAGTTTCATAATAACACCACCGGGAATTCTGCACGGTGAAACTTTAGGCCCGGGGGGCGTTTTTACGCAGACTTTCGGCAGCCGTTCCTACGCTCTCAAAATTTTTTTCCGAGTTTCACATGCCCATCTTCAAACGACGATTCCAAAGCAACTAAAAGAGTCTAACTATCGCAATCACTTTCAGAATCTGCGGAATATATTCTAGTTTCATAATAACACCACTGGGAATTCTGCACGGTGAAGCTTTAGGCCCGGGGGGCGTTTTTACGCAGACTTTCGGCAGCCGTTCCTACGCTCTCAAAATTTTTTTCCGAGTTTCACATGCCCATCTTCAAACGACGATTCCAAAGCAACTAAAAGAGTCTAACTATCGCAATCACTTTCAGAATCTGCGGAATATATTCTAGTTTCATAATAACACCACCGGGAATTCTGCACGGTGAAACTTTAGGCCCGGGGGGCGTTTTTACGCAGACTTTCGGCGGCCGTTCCTACGCTCTCAAAATTTTTTTCCGAGTTTCACATGCCCATCTTCAAACGACGATTCCAAAGCAACTAAAAGAGTCTAACTATCGCAATCACTTTCAGAATCTGCGGAATATATTCTAGTTTCATAATAACACCACCGGGAATTCTGCACGGTGAAACTTTAGGCCCGGGGGGCGTTTTTACGCAGACTTTCGGCGGCCGTTCCTACGCTCTCAAAATTTTTTTCCGAGTTTCACATGCCCATCTTCAAACGACGATTCCAAAGGAACTAAAAGAGTCTAACTATCGCAATCACTTTCAGAATCTGCGGAATATATTCTAGTTTCATAATAACACCACCGGGAATTCTGCACGGTGAAACTTTAGGCCCGGGGGGCGTTTTTACGCAGACTTTCGGCAGCCGTTCCTACGCTCTCAAAATTTTTTTCCCAGTTTCACATGCCCATCTTCAAACGACGATTCCAAAGCAACTAAAAGAGTCTAACTATCGCAATCACTTTCAGAATCTGCGGAATATATTCTAGTTTCATAATAACACCACCGGGAATTCTGCACGGTGAAACTTTAGGCCCGGGGGGCGTTTTTACGCAGACTTTCGGCAGCCGTTCCTACGCTCTCAAAATTTTTTTCCGAGTTTCACATGCCCATCTTTAAACGACGATTCCAAAGCAACTAAAAGAGTCTAACTATCGCAATCACTTTCAGAATCTGCGGAATATATTCTAGTTTCATAATAACACCACCGGGAATTTTGCACGGTGAAACTTTAGGCCCGGGGGGCGTTTTTACGCAGACTTTCGGCAGCCGTTCCTACGCTCTCAAAATTTTTTTCCGAGTTTCACATGCCCATCTTCAAACGACGATTCCAAAGCAACTAAAAGAGTCTAACTATCGCAATCACTTTCAGAATCTGCGGAATATATTCTAGTTTCATAATAACACCACCGGGAATTCTGCACGGTGAAACTTTAGGCCCGGGGGGCGTTTTTACGCAGACTTTCGGCAGCCGTTCCTACGCTCTCAAAATTTTTTTCCGAGTTTCACATGCCCATCTTCAAACGACGATTCCAAAGCAACTAAAAGAGTCTAACTATCGCAATTACTTTCAGAATCTGCGGAATATATTCTAGTTTCATAATAACACCACCGGGAATTCTGCACGGTGAAACTTTAGGCCCGGGGGGCGTTTTTACGCAGACTTTCGGCTGCCGTTCCTATGCTCTCAAAATTTTTTTCCGAGTTTCACATGCCCATCTTCAAACGACGATTCCAAAGCAACTAAAAGAGTCTAACTATCGCAATCACTTTCAGAATCTGCGGAATATATTCTAGTTTCATAATAACACCACCGGGAATTTTGCACGGTGAAACTTTAGGCCCGGGGGGCGTTTTTACGCAGACTTTCGGCAGCCGTTCCTACGCTCTCAAAATTTTTTTCCGAGTTTCACATGCCCATCCTCAAACGACGATTCCAAAGCAACTAAAAGAGTCTAACTATCGCAATCACTTTCAGAATCTGCGGAATATATTCTAGTTTCATAATAACACCACCGGGAATTCTACACGGTGAAACTTTAGGCCCGGTTAGCGTTTTTACGCAGACTTTCGGCAGCCGTTCCTACGCTCTTAAAATTTTTTTCCGAGTTTCACATGCCCATCTTCAAACGACGATTCCAAAGCAACTAAAAGAGTCTAACTATCGCAATCACTTTCAGAATCTGCGGAATATATTCTAGTTTCATAATAACACCACCGGGAATTCTGCACGGTGAAACTTTAGGCCCGGGGGGCGTTTTTACGCAGACTTTCGGCAGCCGTTCCTACGCTCTCAAAATTTTTTTCCGAGTTTCACATGCCCATCTTCAAACGACGATTCCAAAGCAACTAAAAGAGTCTAACTATCGCAATCACTTTCAGAATCTGCGGAATATATTCTAGTTTCATAATAACACCACCGGGAATTCTGCACGGTGAAACTTTAGGCCCGGGGGGCGTTTTTACGCAGACTTTCGGCAGCCGTTCCTACGCTCTCAAAATTTTTTTCCGAGTTTCACATGCCCATCTTCAAACGACGATTCCAAAGCAACTAAAAGAGTCTAACTATCGCAATCACTTTCAGAATCTGCGGAATATATTCTAGTTTCATAATAACACCACCGGGAATTCTGCACGGTGAAACTTTAGGCCCGGTGGGCGTTTTTACGCAGACTTTCGGCAGCCGTTCCTACGCTCTTAAAATTTTTTTCCGAGTTTCACATGCCCATCTTCAAACGACGATTCCAAAGCAACTAAAAGAGTCTAACTATCGCAATCACTTTCAGAATCTCCGGAATATATTCTAGTTTCATAATAACACCACCGGGAATTTTGCACGGTGAAACTTTATGCCCGGGGGGCGTTTTTACGCAGACTTTCGGCAGCCGTTCCTACGCTCTCAAAATTTTTTTCCGAGTTTCACATGCCCATTTTTAAACGACGATTCCAAAGCAACTAAAAGAGTCTAACTATCGCAATCACTTTCAGAATCTGCGGAATATATTCTAGTTTCATAATAACACCACCGGGAATTCTGCACGGTGAAACTTTAGGCCCGGGGTGCGTTTTTACGCAGAATTTCGGCAGCCGTTCCTACGCTCTCAAAATTTTTTTCCGAGTTTCACATGCCCATCTTCAAACGACGATTCCAAAGCAACTAAAAGAGTCTAACTATCGCAATCACTTTCAGAATCTCCGGAATATATTCTAGTTTCATAATAACACCACCGGGAATTTTGCACGGTGAAACTTTAGTCCCGGGGGGCGTTTTTACGCAGACTTTCGGCAGCCGTTCCTACGCTCTCAAAATTTTTTTCCGAGTTTCACATGCCCATCTTCAAACGACGATTCCAAAGCAACTAAAAGAGTCTAACTATCGCAATCACTTTCAGAATCTGCGGAATATATTCTAGTTTCATAATAACACCACCGGGAATTCTGCACGGTGAAACTTTAGGCCCGGGGTGCGTTTTTACGCAGAATTTCGGCAGCCGTTCCTACGCTCTCAAAATTTTTTTCCGAGTTTCACATGCCCATCTTCAAACGACGATTCCAAAGCAACTAAAAGAGTCTAACTATCGCAATCACTTTCAGAATCTGCGGAATATATTCTAGTTTCATAATAACACCACCGGGAATTTTGCACGGTGAAACTTTAGGCCCGGGGGGCGTTTTTACGCAGACTTTCGGCAGCCGTTCCTACGCTCTCAAAATTTTTTTCCGAGTTTCACATGCCCATCTTCAAACGACGATTCCAAAGCAACTAAAAGAGTCTAACCATCGCAATCACTTTCAGAATCTGCGGAATATATTCTAGTTTCATAATAACACCACCGGGAATTCTGCACGGTGATACTTTAGGCCCGGGGGGCGTTTTTACGCAGACTTTCGGCAGCCGTTCCTACGCTCTCAAATTTTTTTTCCGAGTTTCACATGCCCATCTTCAAACGACGATTCCAAAGCAACTAAAAGAGTCTAACTATCGCAATCACTTTCAGAATCTGCGGAATATATTCTAGTTTCATAATAACACCACCGGGAATTCTGCACGGTGTAACTTTAGGCCCGGGGGGCGTTTTTACGCAGACTTTCGGCAGCCGTTCCTACGCTCTCAAAATTTTTTTCCGAGTTTCACATGCCCATCTTCAAACGACGATTCCAAAGCAACTAAAAGAGTCTAACTATCGCAATCACTTTCAGAATCTGCGGAATATATTCTAGTTTCATAATAACAGCACCGGGAATTCTACACGGTGAAACTTTAGGCCCGGGGGGCGTTTTTACGCAGACTTTCGGCAGCCGTTCCTACGCTCTCAAAATTTTTTTCCGAGTTTCACATGCCCATCTTCAAACGACGATTCCAAAGCAAATAAAAGAGTCTAACTATCGCAATCACTTTCAGAATCTGCGGAATATATTCTAGTTTCATAATAACACCACCGGGAATTCTGCACGGTGAAACTTTAGGCCCGGGGGGCGTTTTTACGCAGACTTTTGGCAGCCGTTCCTACGCTCTCAAAATTTTTTTCCGAGTTTCACATGCCCATCTTCAAACGACGATTCCAAAGCAACTAAAAGAGTCTAACAATCGCAATCACTTTCAGAATCTGCGGAATATATTCTAGTTTCATAATAACACCACCGGGAATTCTGCACGGTGAAACTTTAGGCCCGGGGGGCGTTTTTACGCAGACTTTCGGCAGCCGTCCTACGCTCTCAAATTGTTTTTCGCAGTTTCACATGCCCATCTTCAAACGACGATTCCCAAGCAACTAAAAGAGTCTAACTATCGCAATAACTTTCAGAATCTGCGGAATATGTTCTAGTTTCATAATAACATCACCGGGAATTTTGCACGGTGAAACGTTAGGCCCGGGGGGCGTTTTTACGCAGACTTTCGGCAGCCGTCCTACGCTCTCAAATTTTTTTTCGCAGTTTCACATGCCCATCTTCAAACGACGATTCCCAAGCAACTAAAAGAGTCTAACTATCGCAATAACTTTCAGAATCTGCGGAATATATTCTAGTTTCATAATAACATCACCGGGAATTTTGCACGGAGAAACTTTAGGCCCGGGGGGCGTTTTTACGCAGACTTTCGGCAGCCGTCCTACGCTCTCAAAATTTTTTCGCAGTTTCACATGCCCATCTTCAAACGACGATTCCCAAGCAACTAAAAGAGTCTAACTATCGCAATAACTTTCAGAATCTGCGGAATATATTCTAGTTTCATAATAACATCACCGGGAATTTTGCACGGTGAAACTTTAGGCCCGGGGGGCGTTTTTACGCAGACTTTCGGCAGCCGTTCCAACGCTCTCAAAATTTTTTTCCGAGTTTCACATGCCCATCTTCAAACGACGATTCCAAAGCAACTAAAAGAGTCTAACTATCGCAATCACTTTCAGAATCTGCGAAATATATTCTAGTTTCATAATAACACCACCGGGAATTCTGCACGGTGAAACTTTAGGCCCGGGGGGCGTTTTTACGCAGACTTTCGGCAGCCGTTCCTACGCTCTCAAAATTTTTTTCCGAGTTTCACATGCCCATCTTCAAACGACGATTCCAAAGCAACTAAAAGAGTCTAACTATCGCAATCACTTTCAGAATCTGCGGAATATATTCTAGTTTCATAATAACACCACCGGGAATTCTGCACGGTGAAACTTTAGGCCCGGGGGGCGTTTTTACGCAGACTTTCGGCAGCCGTTCCTACGCTCTCAAAATTTTTTTCCGAGTTTCACATGCCCATCTTCAAACGACGATTCCAAAGCAACTAAAAGAGTCTAACTATCGCAATCACTTTCAGAATTTGCGGAATATATTCTAGTTTCATAATAACACCACCGGGAATTTTGCACGGTGAAACTTTAGGCCCGGGGGGCGTTTTTACGCAGACTTTCGGCAGCCGTTCCTACGCTCTCAAAATTTTTTTCCGAGTTTCACATGCCCATCTTCAAACGACGATTCCAAAGCAACTAAAAGAGTCTAACTATCGCAATCACTTTCAGAATCTGCGGAATATATTCTAGTTTCATAATAACACCACCGGGAATTTTGCACGGTGAAACTTTAGGCCCGGGGGGCGTTTTTACGCAGACTTTCGGCAGCCGTTCCTACGCTCTCAAAATTTTTTTCCGAGTTTCACATGCCCATCTTCAAACGACGATTCCAAAGCAACTAAAAGAGTCTAACTATCGCAATCACTTTCAGAATCTGCGGAATATATTCTAGTTTCATAATAACACCACCGGGAATTCTGCACGGTGAAACTTTAGGCCCGGGGGGCGTTTTTACGCAGACTTTCGGCAGCCGTTCCTACGCTCTCAAAATTTTTTTCCGAGTTTCACATGCCCATCTTCAAACGACGATTCCAAAGCAACTAAAAGAGTCTAACTATCGCAATCACTTTCAGAATCTGCGGAATATATTCTAGTTTCATAATAACACCACCGGGAATTCTGCACGGTGAAACTTTAGGCCCGGGGGGCGTTTTTACGCAGACTTTCGGCAGCCGTTCCTACGCTCTCAAAATTTTTTTCCGAGTTTCACATGCCCATCTTCAAACGACGATTCCAAAGCAACTAAAAGAGTCTAACTATCGCAATCACTTTCAGAATCTGCGGAATATATTCTAGTTTCATAATAACACCACCGGGAATTTTGCACGGTGAAACTTTAGGCCCGGGGGGCGTTTTTACGCAGACTTTCGGCAGCCGTTCCTACGCTCTGAAAATTTTTTTCCGAGTTTCACATGCCCATCTTCAAACGACGATTCCAAAGCAACTAAAAGAGTCTAACTATCGCAATCACTTTCAGAATCTGCGGAATATATTCTAGTTTCATAATAACACCACCGGGAATTTTGCACGGTGAAACTTTAGGCCCGGGGGGCGTTTTTACGCAGACTTTCGGCAGCCGTTCCTACGCTCTCAAAATTTTTTTCCGAGTTTCACATGCCCATCTTCAAACGACGATTCCAAAGCAACTAAAAGAGTCTAACTATCGCAATCACTTTCAGAATCTGCGGAATATATTCTAGTTTCATAATAACACCACCGGGAATTCTGCACGGTGAAACTTTAGGCCCGGGGGGCGTTTTTACGCAGACTTTCGGCAGCCGTTCCTACGCTCTCAAAATTTTTTTCCGAGTTTCACATGCCCATCTTCAAACGACGATTCCAAAGCAACTAAAAGAGTCTAACGATCGCAATCACTTTCAGAATCTGCGGAATATATTCTAGTTTCATAATAACACCACCGGGAATTTTGCACGGTGAAACTTTAGGCCCGGGGGGCGTTTTTACGCAGACTTTCGGCAGCCGTTCCTACGCTCTCGCAGACTTTCGGCAGCCGTTCCTGCGCTCTCAAAATTTTTTTCCGAGTTTCACATGCCCATCTTCAAACGACGATTCCAAAGCAACTAAAAGAGTTTAACTATCGCAATCACTTTCAGAATCTGCGGAATATATTCTAGTTTCATAATAACACCACCGGGAATTCTGCACGGTGAAACTTTAGGCCCGGGGGGCGTTTTTACGCAGACTTTCGGCAGCCGTTCCTACGCTCTCAAAATTTTTTTCCGAGTTTCACATGCCCATCTTCAAACGACGATTCCAAAGCAACTAAAAGAGTCTAACTATCGCAATCACTTTCAGAATCTGCGGAATATATTCTAGTTTCATAATAACACCACCGGGAATTTTGCACGGTGAAACTTTAGGCCCGGGGGGCGTTTTTACGCAGACTTTCGGCAGCCGTTCCTACGCTCTCAAAATTTTTTTCCGAGTTTCACATGCCCATCTTCAAACGACGATTCCAAAGCAACTAAAAGAGTCTAACTATCGCAATCACTTTCAGAATCTGCGGAATATATTCTAGTTTCATAATAACACCACCGGGAATTCTGCACGGTGAAACTTTAGGCCCGGGGGCGTTTTTACGCAGACTTTCGGCAGCCGTTCCTACGCTCTCAAAATTTTTTTCCGAGTTTCACATGCCCATCTTCAAACGACGATTCCAAAGCAACTAAAAGAGTCTAACTATCGCAATCACTTTCAGAATCTGCGGAATATATTCTAGTTTCATAATAACACCACCGGGAATTCTGCACGGTGAAACTTTAGGCCCGGGGGGCGTTTTTACGCAGACTTTCGGCAGCCGTTCCTACGCTCTCAAAATTTTTTTCCGAGTTTCACATGCCCATCTTCAAACGACGATTCCAAAGCAAATAAAAGAGTCTAACTATCGCAATCACTTTCAGAATCGGCGGAATATATTCTAGTTTCATAATAACACCACCGGGAATTTTGCACGGTGAAACTTTAGGCCCGGGGGCGTTTTTACGCAGACTTTCGGCAGCCGTTCCTACGCTCTCAAAATTTTTTTCCGAGTTTCACATGCCCATCTTCAAACGACGATTCCAAAGCAACTAAAAGAGTCTAACTATCGCAATCACTTTCAGAATCTGCGGAATATATTCTAGTTTCATAATAACACCACCGGGAATTTTGCACGGTGAAACTTTAGGCCCGGGGGGCGTTTTTACGCAGACTTTCGGCAGCCGTTCCTACGCTCTCAAAATTTTTTTCCGAGTTTCACATGCCCATCTTCAAACGACGATTCCAAAGCAACTAAAAGAGTCTAACTATCGCAATCACTTTCAGAATCTGCGGAATATATTCTAGTTTCATAATAACACCACCGGGAATTCTGCACGGTGAAACTTTAGGCCCGGGGGCGTTTTTACGCAGACTTTCGGCAGCCGTTCCTACGCTCTCAAAATTTTTTTCCGAGTTTCACATGCCCATCTTCAAACGACGATTCCAAAGCAACTAAAAGAGTCTAACTATCGCAATCACTTTCAGAATCTGCGGAATATATTCTAGTTTCATAATAACACCACCGGGAATTCTGCACGGTGAAACTTTAGGCCCGGGGGGCGTTTTTACGCAGACTTTCGGCAGCCGTTCCTACGCTCTCAAAATTTTTTTCCGAGTTTCACATGCCCATCTTCAAACGACGATTCCAAAGCAAATAAAAGAGTCTAACTATCGCAATCACTTTCAGAATCGGCGGAATATATTCTAGTTTCATAATAACACCACCGGGAATTTTGCACGGTGAAACTTTAGGCCCGGGGGGCGTTTTTACGCAGACTTTCGGCAGCCGTTCCTACGCTCTCAAAATTTTTTTCCGAGTTTCACATGCCCATCTTCAAACGACGATTCCAAAGCAACTAAAAGAGTCTAACTATCGCAATCACTTTCAGAATCTGCGGAATATATTCTAGTTTCATAATAACACCACCGGGAATTCTGCACGGTGAAACTTTAGGCCCGTGGGCGTTTTTACGCAGACTTTCGGCAGCCGTTCCTACGCTCTCAAAATTTTTTTCCGAGTTTCACATGCCCATCTTCAAACGACGATTCCAAAGCAACTAAAAGAGTCTAACTATCGCAATCACTTTCAGAATCTGCGGAATATATTCTAGTTTCATAATAACACCACCGGGAATTCTGCACGGTGAAACTTTAGGCCCGGGGGGCGTTTTTACGCAGACTTTCGGCAGCCGTTCCTACGCTCTTAAAATTTTTTTCCGAGTTTCACATGCCCATCTTCAAACGACGATTCCAAAGCAACTAAAAGAGTCTAACTATCGCAATCACTTTCAGAATCTGCGGAATATATTCTAGTTTCATAATAACACCACCGGGAATTTTGCACGGTGAAACTTTAGGCCCGGGGGGCGTTTTTACGCAGACTTTCGGCAGCCGTTCCTACGCTCTCAAAATTTTTTTCCGAGTTTCACATGCCCAACTTCAAACGACGATTCCAAAGCAACTAAAAGAGTCTAACTATCGCAATCACTTCCAGAATCTGCGGAATATATTCTAGTTTCATAATAACACCACCGGGAATTCTGCACGGTGAAACTTTAGGCCCGGGGGGCGTTTTTACGCAGACTTTCGGCAGCCGTTCCTACGCTCTCAAAATTTTTTTCCGAGTTTCACATGCCCATCTTCAAACGACGATTCCAAAGCAACTAAAAGAGTCTAACTATCGCAATCACTTTCAGAATCTGCGGAATATATTCTAGTTTCATAATAACACCACCGGGAATTCTGCACGGTGAAACTTTAGGCCCGGGGGGCGTTTTTACGCAGACTTTCGGCAGCCGTTCCTACGCTCTCAAAATTTTTTTATGAGTTTCACATGCCCATCTTCAAACGACGATTCCAAAGCAACTAAAAGAGTCTAACTATCGCAATCACTTTCAGAATCTGCGGAATATATTCTAGTTTCATAATAACACCACCGGGAATTTTGCACGGTGAAACTTTAGGCCCGGGGGGCGTTTTTACGCAGACTTTCGGCAGCCGTTCCTAAGCTCTCAAAATTTTTTTCCGAGTTTCACATGCCCATCTTCAAACGACGATTCCAAAGCAACTAAAAGAGTCTAACTATCGCAATCACTTTCAGAATCTGCGGAATATATTCTAGTTTCATAATAACACCACTGGGAATTCTGCACGGTGAAGCTTTAGGCCCGGGGGGCGTTTTTACGCAGACTTTCGGCAGCCGTTCCTACGCTCTCAAAATTTTTTTCCGAGTTTCACATGCCCATCTTCAAACGACGATTCCAAAGCAACTAAAAGAGTCTAACTATCGCAATCACTTTCAGAATCTGCGGAATATATTCTAGTTTCATAATAACACCACCGGGAATTCTGCACGGTGAAACTTTAGGCCCGGGGGGCGTTTTTACGCAGACTTTCGGCAGCCGTTCCTACGCTCTCAAAATTTTTTTCCGAGTTTCACATGCCCATCTTCAAACGACGATTCCAAAGCAACTAAAAGAGTCTAACTATCGCAATCACTTTCAGAATCTGCGGAATATATTCTAGTTTCATAATAACACCACCGGGAATTCTGCACGGTGAAACTTTAGGCCCGGGGGGCGTTTTTACGCAGACTTTCGGCAGCCGTTCCTACGCTCTCAAAATTTTTTTCCGAGTTTCACATGCCCATCTTCAAACGACGATTCCAAAGGAACTAAAAGAGTCTAACTATCGCAATCACTTTCAGAATCTGCGGAATATATTCTAGTTTCATAATAACACCACCGGGAATTCTGCACGGTGAAACTTTAGGCCCGGGGGGCGTTTTTACGCAGACTTTCGGCAGCCGTTCCTACGCTCTCAAAATTTTTTTCCGAGTTTCACATGCCCATCTTCAAACGACGATTCCAAAGCAACTAAAAGAGTCTAACTATCGCAATCACTTTCAGAATCTGCTGAATATATTCTAGTTTCATAATAACACCACCGGGAATTCTGCACGGTGAAACTTTAGGCCCGGGGGGCGTTTTTACGCAGACTTTCGGCAGCCGTTCCTACGCTCTCAAAATTTTTTTCCGAGTTTCACATGCCCATCTTTAAACGACGATTCCAAAGCAACTAAAAGAGTCTAACTATCGCAATCACTTTCAGAATCTGCGGAATATATTCTAGTTTCATAATAACACCACCGGGAATTTTGCACGGTGAAACTTTAGGCCCGGGGGGCGTTTTTACGCAGACTTTCGGCAGCCGTTCCTACGCTCTCAAAATTTTTTTCCGAGTTTCACATGCCCATCTTCAAACGACGATTCCAAAGCAACTAAAAGAGTCTAACTATCGCAATCACTTTCAGAATCTGCGGAATATATTCTAGTTTCATAATAACACCACCGGGAATTCTGCACGGTGAAACTTTAGGCCCGGGGGGCGTTTTTACGCAGACTTTCGGCAGCCGTTCCTACGCTCTCAAAATTTTTTTCCGAGTTTCACATGCCCATCTTCAAACGACGATTCCAAAGCAACTAAAAGAGTCTAACTATCGCAATCACTTTCAGAATCTGCGGAATATATTCTAGTTTCATAATAACACCACCGGGAATTCTGCACGGTGAAACTTTAGGCCCGGGGGGCGTTTTTACGCAGACTTTCGGCAGCCGTTCCTACGCTCTCAAAATTTTTTTCCGAGTTTCACATGCCCATCTTCAAACGACGATTCCAAAGCAACTAAAAGAGTCTAACTATCGCAATCACTTTCAGAATCTGCGGAATATATTCTAGTTTCATAATAACACCACCGGGAATTCTGCACGGTGAAACTTTAGGCCCGGGGGGCGTTTTTACGCAGACTTTCGGCAGCCGTTCCTACGCTCTCAAAATTTTTTTCCGAGTTTCACATGCCCATCTTCAAACGACGATTCCAAAGCAACTAAAAGAGTCTAACTATCGCAATCACTTTCAGAATCTGCGGAATATATTCTAGTTTCATAATAACACCACCGGGAATTCTGCACGGTGAAACTTTAGGCCCGGTGGGCGTTTTTACGCAGACTTTCGGCAGCCGTTCCTACGCTCTTAAAATTTTTTTCCGAGTTTCACATGCCCATCTTCAAACGACGATTCCAAAGCAACTAAAAGAGTCTAACTATCGCAATCACTTTCAGAATCTCCGGAATATATTCTAGTTTCATAATAACACCACCGGGAATTTTGCACGGTGAAACTTTAGGCCCGGGGGGCGTTTTTACGCAGACTTTCGGCAGCCGTTCCTACGCTCTCAAAATTTTTTTCCGAGTTTCACATGCCCATTTTTAAACGACGATTCCAAAGCAACTAAAAGAGTCTAACTATCGCAATCCCTTTCAGAATCTGCGGAATATATTCTAGTTTCATAATAACACCACCGGGAATTCTGCACGGTGAAACTTTAGGCCCGGGGGGCGTTTTTACGCAGACTTTCGGCAGCCGTTCCTACGCTCTCAAAATTTTTTTCCGAGTTTCACATGCCCATCTTCAAACGACGATTCCAAAGCAACTAAAAGAGTCTAACTATCGCAATCACTTTCAGAATCTGCGGAATATATTCTAGTTTCATAATAACACCACCGGGAATTCTGCACGGTGAAACTTTAGGCCCGGGGGGCGTTTTTACGCAGACTTTCGGCAGCCGTTCCTACGCTCTCAAAATTTTTTTCCGAGTTTCACATGCCCATCTTCAAACGACGATTCCAAAGCAACTAAAAGAGTCTAACTATCGCAATCACTTTCAGAATCTGCGGAATATATTCTAGTTTCATAATAACACCACCGGGAATTTTGCACGGTGAAACTTTAGGCCCGGGGGGCGTTTTTACGCAGACTTTCGGCAGCCGTTCCTACGCTCTCAAAATTTTTTTCCGAGTTTCACATGCCCATCTTCAAACGACGATTCCAAAGCAACTAAAAGAGTCTAACTATCGCAATCACTTTCAGAATCTGCGGAATATATTCTAGTTTCATAATAACACCACCGGGAATTCTGCACGGTGAAACTTTAGGCCCGGGGGGCGTTTTTACGCAGACTTTCGGCAGCCGTTCCTACGCTCTCAAAATTTTTTTCCGAGTTTCACATGCCCATCTTCAAACGACGATTCCAAAGCAACTAAAAGAGTCTAACTATCGCAATCACTTTCAGAATCTGCGGAATATATTCTAGTTTCATAATAACACCACCGGGAATTCTGCACGGTGAAACTTTAGGCCCGGGGGGCGTTTTTACGCAGACTTTCGGCAGCCGTTCCTACGCTCTCAAAATTTTTTTCCGAGTTTCACATGCCCATCTTCAAACGACGATTCCAAAGCAACTAAAAGAGTCTAACTATCGCAATCACTTTCAGAATCTGCGGAATATATTCTAGTTTCATAATAACACCACCGGGAATTTTGCACGGTGAAACTTTAGGCCCGGGGGGCGTTTTTACGCAGACTTTCGGCAGCCGTTCCTACGCTCTCAAAATTTTTTTCCGAGTTTCACATGCCCATCTTCAAACGACGATTCCAAAGCAACTAAAAGAGTCTAACTATCGCAATCACTTTCAGAATCTGCGGAATATATTCTAGTTTCATAATAACACCACCGGGAATTCTGCACGGTGAAACTTTAGGCCCGGGGGCGTTTTTACGCAGACTTTCGGCAGCCGTTCCTACGCTCTCAAAATTTTTTTCCGAGTTTCACATGCCCATCTTCAAACGACGATTCCAAAGCAACTAAAAGAGTCTAACTATCGCAATCACTTTCAGAATCTGCGGAATATATTCTAGTTTCATAATAACACCACCGGGAACTCTGCACGGTGAAACTTTAGGCCCGGGGGGCGTTTTTACGCAGACTTTCGGCAGCCGTTCCTACGCTCTCAAAATTTTTTTCCGAGTTTCACATGCCCATCTTCAAACGACGATTCCAAAGCAACTAAAAGAGTCTAACTATCGCAATCACTTTCAGAATCTGCGGAATATATTCTAGTTTCATAATAACACCACCGGGAATTCTGCACGGTGAAACTTTAGGCCCGGGGGGCGTTTTTACGCAGACTTTCGGCAGCCGTTCCTACGCTCTCAAAATTTTTTTCCGAGTTTCACATGCCCATCTTCAAACGACGATTCCAAAGCAACTAAAAGAGTCTAACTATCGCAATCACTTTCAGAATCTGCGGAATATATTCTAGTTTCATAATAACACCACCGGGAATTCTGCACGGTGAAACTTTAGGCCCGGGGGGCGTTTTTACGCAGACTTTCGGCAGCCGTTCCTACGCTCTCAAAATTTTTTTCCGAGTTTCACATGCCCATCTTCAAACGACGATTCCAAAGCAACTAAAAGAGTCTAACTATCGCAATCACTTTCAGAATCTGCGGAATATATTCTAGTTTCATAATAACACCACCGGGAATTTGCACGGTGAAACTTTAGGCCCGGGGGGCGTTTTTACGCAGACTTTCGGCAGCCGTTCCTACGCTCTCAAAATTTTTTTCCGAGTTTCACATGCCCAACTTCAAACGACGATTCCAAAGCAACTAAAAGAGTCTAACTATCGCAATCACTTCCAGAATCTGCGGAATATATTCTAGTTTCATAATAACACCACCGGGAATTCTGCACGGTGAAACTTTAGGCCCGGGGGGCGTTTTTACGCACACTTTCGGCAGCCGTTCCTACGCTCTCAAAATTTTTTTCCGAGTTTCACATGCCCATCTTCAAACGACGATTCCAAAGCAACTAAAAGAGTCTAACTATCGCAATCACTTTCAGAATCTGCGGAATATATTCTAGTTTCATAATAACACCACTGGGAATTCTGCACGGTGAAGCTTTAGGCCCGGGGGGCGTTTTTACGCAGACTTTCGGCAGCCGTTCCTACGCTCTCAAAATTTTTTTCCGAGTTTCACATGCCCATCTTCAAACGACGATTCCAAAGCAACTAAAAGAGTCTAACTATCGCAATCACTTTCAGAATCTGCGGAATATATTCTAGTTTCATAATAACACCACCGGGAATTCTGCACGGTGAAACTTTAGGCCCGGGGGGCGTTTTTACGCAGACTTTCGGCAGCCGTTCCTACGCTCTCAAAATTTTTTTCCGAGTTTCACATGCCCATCTTCAAACGACGATTCCAAAGCAACTAAAAGAGTCTAACTATCGCAATCACTTTCAGAATCTGCGGAATATATTCTAGTTTCATAATAACACCACCGGGAATTCTGCACGGTGAAACTTTAGGCCCGGGGGGCGTTTTTACGCAGACTTTCGGCAGCCGTTCCTACGCTCTCAAAATTTTTTTCCGAGTTTCACATGCCCATCTTCAAACGACGATTCCAAAGGAACTAAAAGAGTCTAACTATCGCAATCACTTTCAGAATCTGCGGAATATATTCTAGTTTCATAATAACACCACCGGGAATTCTGCACGGTGAAACTTTAGGCCCGGGGGGCGTTTTTACGCAGACTTTCGGCAGCCGTTCCTACGCTCTCAAAATTTTTTTCCGAGTTTCACATGCCCATCTTCAAACGACGATTCCAAAGCAACTAAAAGAGTCTAACTATCGCAATCACTTTCAGAATCTGCGGAATATATTCTAGTTTCATAATAACACCACCGGGAATTCTGCACGGTGAAACTTTAGGCCCGGGGGGCGTTTTTACGCAGACTTTCGGCAGCCGTTCCTACGCTCTCAAAATTTTTTTCCGAGTTTCACATGCCCATCTTTAAACGACGATTCCAAAGCAACTAAAAGAGTCTAACTATCGCAATCACTTTCAGAATCTGCGGAATATATTCTAGTTTCATAATAACACCACCGGGAATTTTGCACGGTGAAACTTTAGGCCCGGGGGGCGTTTTTACGCAGACTTTCGGCAGCCGTTCCTACGCTCTCAAAATTTTTTTCCGAGTTTCACATGCCCATCTTCAAACGACGATTCCAAAGCAACTAAAAGAGTCTAACTATCGCAATCACTTTCAGAATCTGCGGAATATATTCTAGTTTCATAATAACACCACCGGGAATTCTGCACGGTGAAACTTTAGGCCCGGGGGGCGTTTTTACGCAGACTTTCGGCAGCCGTTCCTACGCTCTCAAAATTTTTTTCCGAGTTTCACATGCCCATCTTCAAACGACGATTCCAAAGCAACTAAAAGAGTCTAACTATCGCAATTACTTTCAGAATCTGCGGAATATATTCTAGTTTCATAATAACACCACCGGGAATTCTGCACGGTGAAACTTTAGGCCCGGGGGGCGTTTTTACGCAGACTTTCGGCTGCCGTTCCTATGCTCTCAAAATTTTTTTCCGAGTTTCACATGCCCATCTTCAAACGACGATTCCAAATCAACTAAAAGAGTCTAACTATCGCAATCACTTTCAGAATCTGCGGAATATATTCTAGTTTCATAATAACACCACCGGGAATTTTGCACGGTGAAACTTTAGGCCCGGGGGGCGTTTTTACGCAGACTTTCGGCAGCCGTTCCTACGCTCTCAAAATTTTTTTCCGAGTTTCACATGCCCATCCTCAAACGACGATTCCAAAGCAACTAAAAGAGTCTAACTATCGCAATCACTTTCAGAATCTGCGGAATATATTCTAGTTTCATAATAACACCACCGGGAATTCTACACGGTGAAACTTTAGGCCCGGTGGGCGTTTTTACGCAGACTTTCGGCAGCCGTTCCTACGCTCTTAAAATTTTTTTCCGAGTTTCACATGCCCATCTTCAAACGACGATTCCAAAGCAACTAAAAGAGTCTAACTATCGCAATCACTTTCAGAATCTGCGGAATATATTCTAGTTTCATAATAACACCACCGGGAATTCTGCACGGTGAAACTTTAGGCCCGGGGGGCGTTTTTACGCAGACTTTCGGCAGCCGTTCCTACGCTCTCAAAATTTTTTTCCGAGTTTCACATGCCCATCTTCAAACGACGATTCCAAAGCAACTAAAAGAGTCTAACTATCGCAATCACTTTCAGAATCTGCGGAATATATTCTAGTTTCATAATAACACCACCGGGAATTCTGCACGGTGAAACTTTAGGCCCGGGGGGCGTTTTTACGCAGACTTTCGGCAGCCGTTCCTACGCTCTCAAAATTTTTTTCCGAGTTTCACATGCCCATCTTCAAACGACGATTCCAAAGCAACTAAAAGAGTCTAACTATCGCAATCACTTTCAGAATCTGCGGAATATATTCTAGTTTCATAATAACACCACCGGGAATTCTGCACGGTGAAACTTTAGGCCCGGTGGGCGTTTTTACGCAGACTTTCGGCAGCCGTTCCTACGCTCTTAAAATTTTTTTCCGAGTTTCACATGCCCATCTTCAAACGACGATTCCAAAGCAACTAAAAGAGTCTAACTATCGCAATCACTTTCAGAATCTCCGGAATATATTCTAGTTTCATAATAACACCACCGGGAATTTTGCACGGTGAAACTTTAGGCCCGGGGGGCGTTTTTACGCAGACTTTCGGCAGCCGTTCCTACGCTCTCAAAATTTTTTTCCGAGTTTCACATGCCCATTTTTAAACGACGATTCCAAAGCAACTAAAAGAGTCTAACTATCGCAATCACTTTCAGAATCTGCGGAATATATTCTAGTTTCATAATAACACCACCGGGAATTCTGCACGGTGAAACTTTAGGCCCGGGGTGCGTTTTTACGCAGAATTTCGGCAGCCGTTCCTACGCTCTCAAAATTTTTTTCCGAGTTTCACATGCCCATCTTCAAACGACGATTCCAAAGCAACTAAAAGAGTCTAACTATCGCAATCACTTTCAGAATCTCCGGAATATATTCTAGTTTCATAATAACACCACCGGGAATTTTGCACGGTGAAACTTTAGTCCCGGGGGCGTTTTTACGCAGACTTTCGGCAGCCGTTCCTACGCTCTCAAAATTTTTTTCCGAGTTTCACATGCCCATCTTCAAACGACGATTCCAAAGCAACTAAAAGAGTCTAACTATCGCAATCACTTTCAGAATCTGCGGAATATATTCTAGTTTCATAATAACACCACCGGGAATTCTGCACGGTGAAACTTTAGGCCCGGGGTGCGTTTTTACGCAGAATTTCGGCAGCCGTTCCTACGCTCTCAAAATTTTTTTCCGAGTTTCACATGCCCATCTTCAAACGACGATTCCAAAGCAACTAAAAGAGTCTAACTATCGCAATCACTTTCAGAATCTGCGGAATATATTCTAGTTTCATAATAACACCACCGGGAATTTTGCACGGTGAAACTTTAGGCCCGGGGGGCGTTTTTACGCAGACTTTCGGCAGCCGTTCCTACGCTCTCAAAATTTTTTTCCGAGTTTCACATGCCCATCTTCAAACGACGATTCCAAAGCAACTAAAAGAGTCTAACCATCGCAATCACTTTCAGAATCTGCGGAATATATTCTAGTTTCATAATAACACCACCGGGAATTCTGCACGGTGATACTTTAGGCCCGGGGGGCGTTTTTACGCAGACTTTCGGCAGCCGTTCCTACGCTCTCAAATTTTTTTTCCGAGTTTCACATGCCCATCTTCAAACGACGATTCCAAAGCAACTAAAAGAGTCTAACTATCGCAATCACTTTCAGAATCTGCGGAATATATTCTAGTTTCATAATAACACCACCGGGAATTCTGCACGGTGTAACTTTAGGCCCGGGGGGCGTTTTTACGCAGACTTTCGGCAGCCGTTCCTACGCTCTCAAAATTTTTTTCCGAGTTTCACATGCCCATCTTCAAACGACGATTCCAAAGCAACTAAAAGAGTCTAACTATCGCAATCACTTTCAGAATCTGCGGAATATATTCTAGTTTCATAATAACACCACCGGGAATTCTGCACGGTGAAACTTTAGGCCCGGGGGGCGTTTTTACGCAGACTTTCGGCAGCCGTTCCTACGCTCTCAAAATTTTTTTCCGAGTTTCACATGCCCATCTTCAAACGACGATTCCAAAGCAAATAAAAGAGTCTAACTATCGCAATCACTTTCAGAATCTGCGGAATATATTCTAGTTTCATAATAACACCACCGGGAATTCTGCACGGTGAAACTTTAGGCCCGGGGGGCGTTTTTACGCAGACTTTCGGCAGCCGTTCCTACGCTCTCAAAAATTTTTTCCGAGTTTCACATGCCCATCTTCAAACGACGATTCCAAAGCAACTAAAAGAGTCTAACTATCGCAATCACTTTCAGAATCTGCGGAATATATTCTAGTTTCATAATAACACCACCGGGAATTCTGCACGGTGAAACTTTAGGCCCGGTGGGCGTTTTTACGCAGACTTTCGGCAGCCGTTCCTACGCTCTTAAAATTTTTTTCCGAGTTTCACATGCCCATCTTCAAACGACGATTCCAAAGCAACTAAAAGAGTCTAACTATCGCAATCACTTTCAGAATCTCCGGAATATATTCTAGTTTCATAATAACACCACCGGGAATTTTGCACGGTGAAACTTTAGGCCCGGGGGGCGTTTTTACGCAGACTTTCGGCAGCCGTTCCTACGCTCTCAAAATTTTTTTCCGAGTTTCACATGCCCATTTTTAAACGACGATTCCAAAGCAACTAAAAGAGTCTAACTATCGCAATCACTTTCAGAATCTGCGGAATATATTCTAGTTTCATAATAACACCACCGGGAATTCTGCACGGTGAAACTTTAGGCCCGGGGTGCGTTTTTACGCAGAATTTCGGCAGCCGTTCCTACGCTCTCAAAATTTTTTTCCGAGTTTCACATGCCCATCTTCAAACGACGATTCCAAAGCAACTAAAAGAGTCTAACTATCGCAATCACTTTCAGAATCTCCGGAATATATTCTAGTTTCATAATAACACCACCGGGAATTTTGCACGGTGAAACTTTAGTCCCGGGGGCGTTTTTACGCAGACTTTCGGCAGCCGTTCCTACGCTCTCAAAATTTTTTTCCGAGTTTCACATGCCCATCTTCAAACGACGATTCCAAAGCAACTAAAAGAGTCTAACTATCGCAATCACTTTCAGAATCTGCGGAATATATTCTAGTTTCATAATAACACCACCGGGAATTCTGCACGGTGAAACTTTAGGCCCGGGGTGCGTTTTTACGCAGAATTTCGGCAGCCGTTCCTACGCTCTCAAAATTTTTTTCCGAGTTTCACATGCCCATCTTCAAACGACGATTCCAAAGCAACTAAAAGAGTCTAACTATCGCAATCACTTTCAGAATCTGCGGAATATATTCTAGTTTCATAATAACACCACCGGGAATTTTGCACGGTGAAACTTTAGGCCCGGGGGGCGTTTTTACGCAGACTTTCGGCAGCCGTTCCTACGCTCTCAAAATTTTTTTCCGAGTTTCACATGCCCATCTTCAAACGACGATTCCAAAGCAACTAAAAGAGTCTAACCATCGCAATCACTTTCAGAATCTGCGGAATATATTCTAGTTTCATAATAACACCACCGGGAATTCTGCACGGTGATACTTTAGGCCCGGGGGGCGTTTTTACGCAGACTTTCGGCAGCCGTTCCTACGCTCTCAAATTTTTTTTCCGAGTTTCACATGCCCATCTTCAAACGACGATTCCAAAGCAACTAAAAGAGTCTAACTATCGCAATCACTTTCAGAATCTGCGGAATATATTCTAGTTTCATAATAACACCACCGGGAATTCTGCACGGTGTAACTTTAGGCCCGGGGGGCGTTTTTACGCAGACTTTCGGCAGCCGTTCCTACGCTCTCAAAATTTTTTTCCGAGTTTCACATGCCCATCTTCAAACGACGATTCCAAAGCAACTAAAAGAGTCTAACTATCGCAATCACTTTCAGAATCTGCGGAATATATTCTAGTTTCATAATAACACCACCGGGAATTCTGCACGGTGAAACTTTAGGCCCGGGGGGCGTTTTTACGCAGACTTTCGGCAGCCGTTCCTACGCTCTCAAAATTTTTTTCCGAGTTTCACATGCCCATCTTCAAACGACGATTCCAAAGCAAATAAAAGAGTCTAACTATCGCAATCACTTTCAGAATCTGCGGAATATATTCTAGTTTCATAATAACACCACCGGGAATTCTGCACGGTGAAACTTTAGGCCCGGGGGGCGTTTTTACGCAGACTTTCGGCAGCCGTTCCTACGCTCTCAAAATTTTTTTCCGAGTTTCACATGCCCATCTTCAAACGACGATTCCAAAGCAACTAAAAGAGTCTAACAATCGCAATCACTTTCAGAATCTGCGGAATATATTCTAGTTTCATAATAACACCACCGGGAATTCTGCACGGTGAAACTTTAGGCCCGGGGGGCGTTTTTACGCAGACTTTCGGAGCCGTCCTACGCTCTCAAATTGTTTTTCGCAGTTTCACATGCCCATCTTCAAACGACGATTCCCAAGCAACTAAAAGAGTCTAACTATCGCAATAACTTTCAGAATCTGCGGAATATGTTCTAGTTTCATAATAACATCACCGGGAATTTTGCACGGTGAAACGTTAGGCCCGGGGGGCGTTTTTACGCAGACTTTCGGCAGCCGTCCTACGCTCTCAAATTTTTTTTCGCAGTTTCACATGCCCATCTTCAAACGACGATTCCCAAGCAACTAAAAGAGTCTAACTGTCGCAATAACTTTCAGAATCTGCGGAATATATTCTAGTTTCATAATAACATCACCGGGAATTTTGCACGGAGAAACTTTAGGCCCGGGGGGCGTCTTTACGCAGACTTTCGGCAGCCGTCCTTCGCTCTCAAAATTTTTTCGCAGTTTCACATGCCCATCTTCAAACGGCGATTCCCAAGCAACTAAAAGAGTCTAACTATCGCAATAACTTTCAGAATCTGCGGAATATATTCTAGTTTCATAATAACATCACCGGGAATTTTGCACGGTGAAACTTTAGGCCCGGGGGGCGTTTTTACGCAGACTTTCGGCAGCCGTTCCAACGCTCTCAAAATTTTTTTCCGAGTTTCACATGCCCATCTTCAAACGACGATTACAAAGCAACTAAAAGAGTCTAACTATCGCAATCACTTTCAGAATCTGCGAAATATATTCTAGTTTCATAATAACACCACCGGGAATTCTGCACGGTGAAACTTTAGGCCCGGGGGGCGTTTTTACGCAGACTTTCGGCAGCCGTTCCTACGCTCTCAAAATTTTTTTCCGAGTTTCACATGCCCATCTTCAAACGACGATTCCAAAGCAACTAAAAGAGTCTAACTATCGCAATCACTTTCAGAATCTGCGGAATATATTCTAGTTTCATAATAACACCACCGGGAATTCTGCACGGTGAAACTTTAGGCCCGGGGGGCGTTTTTACGCAGACTTTCGGCAGCCGTTCCTACGCTCTCAAAATTTTTTTCCGAGTTTCACATGCCCATCTTCAAACGACGATTCCAAAGCAACTAAAAGAGTCTAACTATCGCAATCCCTTTCAGAATTTGCGGAATATATTCTAGTTTCATAATAACACCACCGGGAATTTTGCACGGTGAAACTTTAGGCCCGGGGGGCGTTTTTACGCAGACTTTCGGCAGCCGTTCCTACGCTCTCAAATTTTTTTTCCGAGTTTCACATGCCCATCTTCAAACGACGATTCCAAAGCAACTAAAAGAGTCTAACTATCGCAATCACTTTCAGAATCTGCGGAATATATTCTAGTTTCATAATAACACCACCGGGAATTTTGCACGGTGAAACTTTAGGCCCGGGGGGCGTTTTTACGCAGACTTTCGGCAGCCGTTCCTACGCTCTCAAAATTTTTTTCCGAGTTTCACATGCCCATCTTCAAACGACGATTCCAAAGCAACTAAAAGAGTCTAACTATCGCAATCACTTTCAGAATCTGCGGAATATATTCTAGTTTCATAATAACACCACCGGGAATTCTGCACGGTGAAACTTTAGGCCCGGGGGGCGTTTTTACGCAGACTTTCGGCAGCCGTTCCTACGCTCTCAAAATTTTTTTCCGAGTTTCACATGCCCATCTTCAAACGACGATTCCAAAGCAACTAAAAGAGTCTAACTATCGCAATCACTTACAGAATCTGCGGAATATATTCTAGTTTCATAATAACACCACCGGGAATTCTGCACGGTGAAACTTTAGGCCCGGGGGGCGTTTTTACGCAGACTTTCGGCAGCCGTTCCTACGCTCTCAAAATTTTTTTCCGAGTTTCACATGCCCATCTTCAAACGACGATTCCAAAGCAACTAAAAGAGTCTAACTATCGCAATCACTTTCAGAATCTGCGGAATATATTCTAGTTTCATAATAACACCACCGGGAATTTTGCACGGTGAAACTTTAGGCCCGGGGGGCGTTTTTACGCAGACTTTCGGCAGCCGTTCCTACGCTCTGAAAATTTTTTTCCGAGTTTCACATGCCCATCTTCAAACGACGATTCCAAAGCAACTAAAAGAGTCTAACTATCGCAATCACTTTCAGAATCTGCGGAATATATTCTAGTTTCATAATAACACCACCGGGAATTTTGCACGGTGAAACTTTAGGCCCGGGGGGCGTTTTTACGCAGACTTTCGGCAGCCGTTCCTACGCTCTCAAAATTTTTTTCCGAGTTTCACATGCCCATCTTCAAACGACGATTCCAAAGCAACTAAAAGAGTCTAACTATCGCAATCACTTTCAGAATCTGCGGAATATATTCTAGTTTCATAATAACACCACCGGGAATTCTGCACGGTGAAACTTTAGGCCCGGGGGGCGTTTTTACGCAGACTTTCGGCAGCCGTTCCTACGCTCTCAAAATTTTTTTCCGAGTTTCACATGCCCATCTTCAAACGACGATTCCAAAGCAACTAAAAGAGTCTAACTATCGCAATCACTTTCAGAATCTGCGGAATATATTCTAGTTTCATAATAACACCACCGGGAATTTTGCACGGTGAAACTTTAGGCCCGGGGGGCGTTTTTACGCAGACTTTCGGCAGCCGTTCCTACGCTCTCGCAGACTTTCGGCAGCCGTTCCTGCGCTCTCAAAATTTTTTTCCGAGTTTCACATGCCCATCTTCAAACGACGATTCCATAGCAACTAAAAGAGTTTAACTATCGCAATCACTTTCAGAATCTGCGGAATATATTCTAGTTTCATAATAACACCACCGGGAATTCTGCACGGTGAAACTTTAGGCCCGGGGGGCGTTTTTACGCAGACTTTCGGCAGCCGTTCCTACGCTCTCAAAATTTTTTTCCGAGTTTCACATGCCCATCTTCAAACGACGATTCCAAAGCAACTAAAAGAGTCTAACTATCGCAATCACTTTCAGAATCTGCGGAATATATTCTAGTTTCATAATAACACCACCGGGAATTTTGCACGGTGAAACTTTAGGCCCGGGGGGCGTTTTTACGCAGACTTTCGGCAGCCGTTCCTACGCTCTCAAAATTTTTTTCCGAGTTTCACATGCCCATCTTCAAACGACGATTCCAAAGCAACTAAAAGAGTCTAACTATCGCAATCACTTTCAGAATCTGCGGAATATATTCTAGTTTCATAATAACACCACCGGGAATTCTGCACGGTGAAACTTTAGGCCCGGGGGCGTTTTTACGCAGACTTTCGGCAGCCGTTCCTACGCTCTCAAAATTTTTTTCCGAGTTTCACATGCCCATCTTCAAACGACGATTCCAAAGCAACTAAAAGAGTCTAACTATCGCAATCACTTTCAGAATCTGCGGAATATATTCTAGTTTCATAATAACACCACCGGGAATTCTGCACGGTGAAACTTTAGGCCCGGGGGGCGTTTTTACGCAGACTTTCGGCAGCCGTTCCTACGCTCTCAAAATTTTTTTCCGAGTTTCACATGCCCATCTTCAAACGACGATTCCAAAGCAAATAAAAGAGTCTAACTATCGCAATCACTTTCAGAATCGGCGGAATATATTCTAGTTTCATAATAACACCACCGGGAATTTTGCACGGTGAAACTTTAGGCCCGGGGGGCGTTTTTACGCAGACTTTCGGCAGCCGTTCCTAAGCTCTCAAAATTTTTTTCCGAGTTTCACATGCCCATCTTCAAACGACGATTCCAAAGCAACTAAAAGAGTCTAACTATCGCAATCACTTTCAGAATCTGCGAAATATATTCTAGTTTCATAATAACACCACCGGGAAATTTGCACGGTGAAACTTTAGGCCCGGGGGGCGTTTTTACGCAGACTTTCGGCAGCCGTTCCTACGCTCTCAAAATTTTTTTCCGAGTTTCACATGCCCATCTTCAAACGACGATTCCAAAGCAACTAAAAGAGTCTAACTATCGCAATCACTTTCAGAATCTGCGGAATATATTCTAGTTTCATAATAACACCACCGGGAATTCTGCACGGTGAAACTTTAGGCCCGGGGGCGTTTTTACGCAGACTTTCGGCAGCCGTTCCTACGCTCTCAAAATTTTTTTCCGAGTTTCACATGCCCATCTTCAAACGACGATTCCAAAGCAACTAAAAGAGTCTAACTATCGCAATCACTTTCAGAATCTGCGGAATATATTCTAGTTTCATAATAACACCACCGGGAATTCTGCACGGTGAAACTTTAGGCCCGGGGGGCGTTTTTACGCAGACTTTCGGCAGCCGTTCCTACGCTCTCAAAATTTTTTTCCGAGTTTCACATGCCCATCTTCAAACGACGATTCCAAAGCAAATAAAAGAGTCTAACTATCGCAATCACTTTCAGAATCGGCGGAATATATTCTAGTTTCATAATAACACCACCGGGAATTTTGCACGGTGAAACTTTAGGCCCGGGGGGCGTTTTTACGCAGACTTTCGGCAGCCGTTCCTACGCTCTCAAAATTTTTTTCCGAGTTTCACATGCCCATCTTCAAACGACGATTCCAAAGCAACTAAAAGAGTCTAACTATCGCAATCACTTTCAGAATCTGCGGAATATATTCTAGTTTCATAATAACACCACCGGGAATTCTGCACGGTGAAACTTTAGGCCCGGGGGCGTTTTTACGCAGACTTTCGGCAGCCGTTCCTACGCTCTCAAAATTTTTTTCCGAGTTTCACATGCCCATCTTCAAACGACGATTCCAAACCAACTAAAAGAGTCTAACTATCGCAATCACTTTCAGAATCTGCGGAATATATTCTAGTTTCATAATAACACCACCGGGAATTCTGCACGGTGAAACTTTAGGCCCGGGGGGCGTTTTTACGCAGACTTTCGGCAGCCGTTCCTACGCTCTCAAAATTTTTTTCCGAGTTTCACATGCCCATCTTCAAACGACGATTCCAAAGCAACTAAAAGAGTCTAACTATCGCAATCACTTTCAGAATCTGCGGAATATATTCTAGTTTCATAATAACACCACCGGGAATTTTGCACGGTGAAACTTTAGGCCCGGGGGGCGTTTTTACGCAGACTTTCGGCAGCCGTTCCTACGCTCTCAAAATTTTTTTCCGAGTTTCACATGCCCAACTTCAAACGACGATTCCAAAGCAACTAAAAGAGTCTAACTATCGCAATCACTTCCAGAATCTGCGGAATATATTCTAGTTTCATAATAACACCACCGGGAATTCTGCACGGTGAAACTTTAGGCCCGGGGGGCGTTTTTACGCAGACTTTCGGCAGCCGTTCCTACGCTCTCAAAATTTTTTTCCGAGTTTCACATGCCCATCTTCAAACGACGATTCCAAAGCAACTAAAAGAGTCTAACTATCGCAATCACTTTCAGAATCTGCGGAATATATTCTAGTTTCATAATAACACCACCGGGAATTCTGCACGGTGAAACTTTAGGCCCGGGGGGCGTTTTTACGCAGACTTTCGGCAGCCGTTCCTAAGCTCTCAAAATTTTTTTCCGAGTTTCACATGCCCATCTTCAAACGACGATTCCAAAGCAACTAAAAGAGTCTAACTATCGCAATCACTTTCAGAATCTGCGGAATATATTCTAGTTTCATAATAACACCACCGGGAATTTTGCACGGTGAAACTTTAGGCCCGGGGGGCGTTTTTACGCAGACTTTCGGCAGCCGTTCCTAAGCTCTCAAAATTTTTTTCCGAGTTTCACATGCCCATCTTCAAACGACGATTCCAAAGCAACTAAAAGAGTCTAACTATCGCAATCAATTTCAGAATCTGCGGAATATATTCTAGTTTCATAATAACACCACTGGGAATTCTGCACGGTGAAGCTTTAGGCCCGGGGGGCGTTTTTACGCAGACTTTCGGCAGCCGTTCCTACGCTCTCAAAATTTTTTTCCGAGTTTCACATGCCCATCTTCAAACGACGATTCCAAAGCAACTAAAAGAGTCTAACTATCGCAATCACTTTCAGAATCTGCGGAATATATTCTAGTTTTATAATAACACCACCGGGAATTCTGCACGGTGAAACTTTAGGCCCGGGGGGCGTTTTTACGCAGACTTTCGGCAGCCGTTCCTACGCTCTCAAAATTTTTTTCCGAGTTTCACATGCCCATCTTCAAACGACGATTCCAAAGCAACTAAAAGAGTCTAACTATCGCAATCACTTTCAGAATCTGCGGAATATATTCTAGTTTCATAATAACACCACCGGGAATTCTGCACGGTGAAACTTTAGGCCCGGGGGGCGTTTTTACGCAGACTTTCGGCAGCCGTTCCTACGCTCTCAAAATTTTTTTCCGAGTTTCACATGCCCATCTTCAAACGACGATTCCAAAGGAACTAAAAGAGTCTAACTATCGCAATCACTTTCAGAATCTGCGGAATATATTCTAGTTTCATAATAACACCACCGGGAATTCTGCACGGTGAAACTTTAGGCCCGGGGGGCGTTTTTACGCAGACTTTCGGCAGCCGTTCCTACGCTCTCAAAATTTTTTTCCGAGTTTCACATGCCCATCTTCAAACGACGATTCCAAAGCAACTAAAAGAGTCTAACTATCGCAATCACTTTCAGAATCTGCTGAATATATTCTAGTTTCATAATAACACCACCGGGAATTCTGCACGGTGAAACTTTAGGCCCGGGGGGCGTTTTTACGCAGACTTTCGGCAGCCGTTCCTACGCTCTCAAAATTTTTTTCCGAGTTTCACATGCCCATCTTTAAACGACGATTCCAAAGCAACTAAAAGAGTCTAACTATCGCAATCACTTTCAGAATCTGCGGAATATATTCTAGTTTCATAATAACACCACCGGGAATTTTGCACGGTGAAACTTTAGGCCCGGGGGGGCGTTTTTACGCAGACTTTCGGCAGCCGTTCCTACGCTCTCAAAATTTTTTTCCGAGTTTCACATGCCCATCTTCAAACGACGATTCCAAAGCAACTAAAAGAGTCTAACTATCGCAATCACTTTCGGAATCTGCGGAATATATTCTAGTTTCATAATAACACCACCGGGAATTCTGCACGGTGAAACTTTAGGCCCGGGGGGCGTTTTTACGCAGACTTTCGGCAGCCGTTCCTACGCTCTCAAAATTTTTTTCCGAGTTTCACATGCCCATCTTCAAACGACGATTCCAAAGCAACTAAAAGAGTCTAACTATCGCAATCACTTTCAGAATCTGCGGAATATATTCTAGTTTCATAATAACACCACCGGGAATTCTGCACGGTGAAACTTTAGGCCCGGGGGGCGTTTTTACGCAGACTTTCGGCAGCCGTTCCTACGCTCTCAAAATTTTTTTCCGAGTTTCACATGCCCATCTTCAAACGACGATTCCAAAGCAACTAAAAGAGTCTAACTATCGCAATCACTTTCAGAATCTGCGGAATATATTCTAGTTTCATAATAACACCACCGGGAATTCTGCACGGTGAAACTTTAGGCCCGGGGGGCGTTTTTACGCAGACTTTCGGCAGCCGTTCCTACGCTCTCAAAATTTTTTTCCGAGTTTCACATGCCCATCTTCAAACGACGATTCCAAAGCAACTAAAAGAGTCTAACTATCGCAATCACTTTCAGAATCTGCGGAATATATTCTAGTTTCATAATAACACCACCGGGAATTCTGCACGGTGAAACTTTAGGCCCGGTGGGCGTTTTTACGCAGACTTTCGGCAGCCGTTCCTACGCTCTTAAAATTTTTTTCCGAGTTTCACATGCCCATCTTCAAACGACGATTCCAAAGCAACTAAAAGAGTCTAACTATCGCAATCACTTTCAGAATCTCCGGAATATATTCTAGTTTCATAATAACACCACCGGGAATTTTGCACGGTGAAACTTTAGGCCCGGGGGGCGTTTTTACGCAGACTTTCGGCAGCCGTTCCTACGCTCTCAAAATTTTTTTCCGAGTTTCACATGCCCATTTTTAAACGACGATTCCAAAGCAACTAAAAGAGTCTAACTATCGCAATCCCTTTCAGAATCTGCGGAATATATTCTAGTTTCATAATAACACCACCGGGAATTCTGCACGGTGAAACTTTAGGCCCGGGGGGCGTTTTTACGCAGACTTTCGGCAGCCGTTCCTACGCTCTCAAAAATTTTTTCCGAGTTTCACATGCCCATCTTCAAACGACGATTCCAAAGCAACTAAAAGAGTCTAACTATCGCAATCACTTTCAGAATCTGCGGAATATATTCTAGTTTCATAATAACACCACCGGGAATTCTGCACGGTGAAACTTTAGGCCCGGGGGGCGTTTTTACGCAGAATTTCGGCAGCCGTTCCTACGCTCTCAAAATTTTTTTCCGAGTTTCACATGCCCATCTTCAAACGACGATTCCAAAGCAACTAAAAGAGTCTAACTATCGCAATCACTTTCAGAATCTGCGGAATATATTCTAGTTTCATAATAACACCACCGGGAATTTTGCACGGTGAAACTGCAGACTTTCGGCAGCCGTTCCTACGCTCTCAAAATTTTTTTCCGAGTTTCACATGCCCATCTTCAAACGACGATTCCAAAGCAACTAAAAGAGTCTAACTATCGCAATCACTTTCAGAATCTGCGGAATATATTCTAGTTTCATAATAACACCACCGGGAATTCTGCACGGTGAAACTTTAGGCCCGGGGGGCGTTTTTACGCAGACTTTCGGCAGCCGTTCCTACGCTCTCAAATTTTTTTTCCGAGTTTCACATGCCCATCTTCAAACGACGATTCCAAAGCAACTAAAAGAGTCTAACTATCGCAATCACTTTCAGAATCTGCGGAATATATTCTAGTTTCATAATAACACCACCGGGAATTCTGCACGGTGTAACTTTAGGCCCGGGGGGCGTTTTTACGCAGACTTTCGGCAGCCGTTCCTACGCTCTCAAAATTTTTTTCCGAGTTTCACATGCCCATCTTCAAACGACGATTCCAAAGCAACTAAAAGAGTCTAACTATCGCAATCACTTTCAGAATCTGCGGAATATATTCTAGTTTCATAATAACAGCACCGGGAATTCTACACGGTGAAACTTTAGGCCCGGGGGGCGTTTTTACGCAGACTTTCGGCAGCCGTTCCTACGCTCTCAAAACTTTTTTCCGAGTTTCACATGCCCATCTTCAAACGACGATTCCAAAGCAAATAAAAGAGTCTAACTATCG
Source organism: Salticus scenicus (assembly GCA_963930645.1). Classification (NCBI taxonomy): domain Eukaryota; kingdom Metazoa; phylum Arthropoda; class Arachnida; order Araneae; family Salticidae; genus Salticus; species Salticus scenicus. The sequence continues at coordinate 194,287,636 of OZ005662.1, read as the reverse complement.
CAATCACTTTCAGAATCTGCGGAATATATTCTAGTTTCATAATAACACCACCGGGAATTCTGCACGATAAAACTTTAGGCCCGGGGGGCGTTTTTACGCAGACTTTCGGCAGCCGTTCCTACGCTCTCAAAATTTTTTTCCGAGTTTCACATGCCCATCTTCAAACGACGATTCCAAAGCAACTAAAAGAGTCTAACTATCGCAATCACTTTCAGAATCTGCGGAATATATTCTAGTTTCATAATAACACCACCGGGAATTCTGCACGATGAAACTTTAGGCCCGGGGGGCGTTTTTACGCAGACTTTCGGCAGCCGTTCCTACGCTCTCAAAATTTTTTTCCGAGTTTCACATGCCCATCTTCAAACGACGATTCCAAAGCAACTAAAAGAGTCTAACTATCGCAATCACTTTCAGAATCTGCGGAATATATTCTAGTTTCATAATAACACCACCGGGAATTCTGCACGGTGAAACTTTAGGCCCGGGGGGCGTTTTTACGCAGACTTTCGGCAGCCGTTCCTACGCTCTCAAAATTTTTTTCCGAGTTTCACATGCCCATCTTCAAACGACGATTCCAAAGCAACTAAAAGAGTCTAACAATCGCAATCACTTTCAGAATCTGCGGAATATATTCTAGTTTCATAATAACACCACCGGGAATTCTGCACGGTGAAACTTTAGGCCCGGGGGGCGTTTTTACGCAGACTTTCGGCAGCCGTCCTACGCTCTCAAATTTTTTTTCGCAGTTTCACATGCCCATCTTCAAACGACGATTCCCAAGCAACTAAAAGAGTCTAACTATCGCAATAACTTTCAGAATCTGCGGAATATATTCTAGTTTCATAATAACACCACCGGGAATTCTGCACGGTGAAACTTTAGGCCCGGGGGGCGTTTTTACGCAGACTTTCGGCAACCGTCCTACGCTCTCAAATTTTTTTTCGCAGTTTCACATGCCCATCTTCAAACGACGATTCCCAAGCAACTAAAAGAGTCTAACTATCGCAATAACTTTCAGAATCTGCGGAATATATTCTAGTTTCATAATAACATCACCAGGAATTTTGCACGGAGAAACTTTAGGCCCGGGGGGCGTTTTTACGCAGACTTTCGGCAGCCGTCCTACGCTCTCAAAATTTTTTTCGCAGTTTCACATGCCCATCTTCCAACGACGATTCCCAAGCAACTAAAAGAGTCTAACTATCGCAATAACTTTCAGAATCTGCGGAATATATTCTAGTTTCATAATAACATCACCGGGAATTTTGCACGGTGAAACTTTAGGCCCGGGGGGCGTTTTTACGCAGACTTTCGGCAGCCGTTCCAACGCTCTCAAAATTTTTTTCCGAGTTTCACATGCCCATCTTCAAACGACGATTCCAAAGCAACTAAAAGAGTCTAACTATCGCAATCACTTTCAGAATCTGCGAAATATATTCTAGTTTCATAATAACACCACCGGGAATTCTGCACGGTGAAACTTTAGGCCCGGGGGGCGTTTTTACGCAGACTTTCGGCAGCCGTTCCTACGCTCTCAAAATTTTTTTCCGAGTTTCACATGCCCATCTTCAAACGACGATTCCAAAGCAACTAAAAGAGTCTAACTATCGCAATCACTTTCAGAATCTGCGGAATATATTCTAGTTTCATAATAACACCACCGGGAATTCTGCACGGTGAAACTTTAGGCCCGGGGGGCGTTTTTACGCAGACTTTCGGCAGCCGTTCCTACGCTCTCAAAATTTTTTTCCGAGTTTCACATGCCCATCTTCAAACGACGATTCCAAAGCAACTAAAAGTGTCTAACTATCGGAATCACTTTCAGAATCTGCGGAATATATTCTAGTTTCATAATAACACCACCGGGAATTTTGCACGGTGAAACTTTAGGCCCGGGGGGCGTTTTTACGCAGACTTTCGGCAGCCGTTCCTACGCTCTCAAAAATTTTTTCCGAGTTTCACATGCCCATCTTCAAACGACGATTCCAAAGCAACTAAAAGAGTCTAACTATCGCAATCACTTTCAGAATCTGCGGAATATATTCTAGTTTCATAATAACACCACCGGGAATTTTGCACGGTGAAACTTTAGGCCCGGGGGGCGTTTTTACGCAGACTTTCGGCAGCCGTTCCTACGCTCTCAAAATTTTTTTCCGAGTTTCACATGCCCATCTTCAAACGACGATTCCAAAGCAACTAAAAGAGTCTAACTATCGCAATCACTTTCAGAATCTGCGGAATATATTCTAGTTTCATAATAACACCACCGGGAATTCTGCACGGTGAAACTTTAGGCCCGGGGGGCGTTTTTACGCAGACTTTCGGCAGCCGTTCCTACGCTCTCAAAATTTTTTTCCGAGTTTCACATGCCCATCTTCAAACGACGATTCCAAAGCAACTAAAAGAGTCTAACTTTCGCAATCACTTTCAGAATCTGCGGAATATATTCTAGTTTCATAATAAAACCACCGGGAATTCTGCACGGTGAAACTTTAGGCCCGGGGGGCGTTTTTACGCAGACTTTCGGCAGCCGTTCCTACGCTCTCAAAAATTTTTTCCGAGTTTCACATGCCCATCTTCAAACGACGATTCCAAAGCAACTAAAAGAGTCTAACTATCGCAATCACTTTCAGAATCTGCGGAATATATTCTAGTTTCATAATAACACCACCGGGAATTTTGCACGGTGAAACTTTAGGCCCGGGGGGCGTTTTTACGCAGACTTTCGGCAGCCGTTCGTACGCTCTCAAAATTTTTTTCCGAGTTTCACATGCCCATCTTCAAACGACGATTCCAAAGCAACTAAAAGAGTCTAACTATCGCAATCACTTTCAGAATCTGCGGAATATATTCTAGTTTCATAATAACACCACCGGGAATTCTGCACGGTGAAACTTTAGGCCCGGGGGGTGTTTTTACGCAGACTTTCGGCAGACGTTCCTACGCTCTCAAAATTTTTTTCCGAGTTTCACATGCCCATCTTGAAACGACGATTCCAAAGCAACTAAAAGAGTCTAACTATCGCAATCACTTTCAGAATCTGCGGAATATATTCTAGTTTCATAATAACACCACCGGGAATTCTGCACGGTGAAACTTTAGGCCCGGGGGGCGTTTTTACGCAGACTTTCGGCAGCCGTTCCTACGCTCTCAAAATTTTTTTCCGAGTTTCACATGCCCATCTTCAAACGACGATTCCAAAGCAACTAAAAGAGTCTAACTATCGCAATCACTTTCAGAATCTGCGGAATATATTCTAGTTTCATAATAACACCACCGGGAATTTTGCACGGTGAAACTTTAGGCCCGGGGGACGTTTTTACGCAGACTTTCGGCAGCCGTTCCTACGCTCTCAAAATTTTTTTCCGAGTTTCACATGCCCATCTTCAAACGACGATTCCAAAGCAACTAAAAGAGTCTAACTATCGCAATCACTTTCAGAATCTGCGGAATATATTCTAGTTTCATAATAACACCACCGGGAATTTTGCACGGTGAAACTTTAGGCCCGGGGGGCCTTTTTACGCAGACTTTCGGCAGCCGTTCGTACGCTCTCAAAATTTTTTTCCGAGTTTCACATGCCCATCTTCAAACGACGATTCCAAAGCAACTAAAAGAGTCTAACTATCGCAATCACTTTCAGAATCTGCGGAATATATTCTAGTTTCATAATAACACCACCGGGAATTCTGCACGGTGAAACTTTAGGCCCGGGGGGCGTTTTTACGCAGATTTTCGGCACCCGTTCCTACGCTCTCAAAATTTTTTTCCGAGTTTCACATGCCCATCTTCAAACGACGATTCCAAAGCAACTAAAAGAGTCTAACTATCGCAATCACTTTCAGAATCTGCGGAATATATTCTAGTTTCATAATAACACCACCGGGAATTCTGCACGGTGAAACTTTAGGCCCGGGGGGCGTTTTTACGCAGACTTTCGGCAGCCGTTCCTACGCTCTCAAAATTTTTTTCCGAGTTTCACATGCCCATCTTCAAACGACGATTCCAAAGCAACTAAAAGAGTCTAACTATCGCAATCACTTTCAGAATCTGCGGAATATATTCTAGTTTCATAATAACACCACCGGGAATTTTGCACGGTGAAACTTTAGGCCCGGGGGGCGTTTTTACGCAGACTTTCGGCAGCCGTTCGTACGCTCTCAAAATTTTTTTCCGAGTTTCACATGCCCATCTTCAAACGACGATTCCAAAGCAACTAAAAGAGTCTAACTATCGCAATCACTTTCAGAATCTGCGGAATATATTCTAGTTTCATAATAACACCACCGGGAATTCTGCACGGTGAAACTTTAGGCCCGGGGGGCGTTTTTACGCAGATTTTCGGCAGCCGTTCCTACGCTCTCAAAATTTTTTTCCGAGTTTCACATGCCCATCTTCAAACGACGATTCCAAAGCAACTAAAAGAGTCTAACTATCGCAATCACTTTCAGAATCTGCGGAATATATTCTAGTTTCATAATAACACCACCGGGAATTTTGCACGGTGAAACTTTAGGCCCGGGGGGCGTTTTTACGCAGACTTTCGGCAGCCGTTCCTACGCTCTCAAAATTTTTTTCCGAGTTTCACATGCCCATCTTCAAACGACGATTCCAAAGCAACTAAAAGAGTCTAACTATCGCAATCACTTTCAGAATCTGCGGAATATATTCTAGTTTCATAATAAAACCACCGGGAATTTTGCACGGTGAAACTTTAGGCCCGGGGGGCGTTTTTACGCAGACTTTCGGCAGCCGTTCCTACGCTCTCAAAATTTTTTTCCGAGTTTCACATGCCCATCTTCAAACGACGATTCCAAAGCAACTAAAAGAGTCTAACTATCGCAATCACTTTCAGAATCTGCGGAATATATTCTAGTTTCATAATAACACCACCGGGAATTCTGCACGGTGAAACTTTAGGCCCGGGGGGCGTTTTTACGCAGACTTTCGGCAGCCGTTCCTACGCTCTCAAAATTTTTTTCCGAGTTTCACATGCCCATCTTCAAACGACGATTCCAAAGCAACTAAAAGAGTCTAACTATCGCAATCACTTTCAGAATCTGCGGAATATATTCTAGTTTCATAATAACACCACCGGGAATTCTGCACGGTGAAACTTTAGGCCCGGGGGGCGTTTTTACGCAGACTTTCGGCAGCCGTTCCTACGCTCTCAAAATTTTTTTCCGAGTTTCACATGCCCATCTTCAAACGACGATTCCAAAGCAACTAAAAGAGTCTAACTATCGCAATCACTTTCAGAATCTGCGGAATATATTCTAGTTTCATAATAACACCACCGGGAATTTTGCACGGTGAAACTTTTGGCCCGGGGGGCGTTTTTACGCAGACTTTCGGCAGCCGTTCCTACGCTCTCAAAATTTTTTTCCGAGTTTCACATGCCCATCTTCAAACGACGATTCCAAAGCAACTAAAAGAGTCTAACTATCGCAATCACTTTCAGAATCTGCGGAATATATTCTAGTTTCATAATAACACCACCGGGAATTCTGCACGGTGAAACTTTAGGCCCGGGGGGCGTTTTTACGCAGACTTTCGGCAGCCGTTCCTACGCTCTCAAAATTTTTTTCCGAGTTTCACATGCCCATCTTCAAACGACGATTCCAAAGCAACTAAAAGAGTCTAACTATCGCAATCACTTTTAGAATCTGCGGAATATATTCTAGTTTCATAATAACACCACCGGGAATTCTGCACGGTGAAACTTTAGGCCCGGGGGGCGTTTTTACGCAGACTTTCGGCAGCCGTTCCTACGCTCTCAAAATTTTTTTCCGAGTTTCACATGCCCATCTTCAAACGACGATTCCCAAGCAACTAAAAGAGTCTAACTATCGCAATCACTTTCAGAATCTGCGGAATATATTCTAGTTTCATAATAACACCACCGGGAATTTTGCACGGTGAAACTTTAGGCCCGGGGGGCGTTTTTACGCAGATTTTCGGCAGCCGTTCGTACGCTCTCAAAATTTTTTTCCGAGTTTCACATGCCCATCTTCAAACGACGATTCCAAAGCAACTAAAAGAGTCTAACTATCGCAATCACTTTCAGAATCTGCGGAATATATTCTAGTTTCATAATAACACCACCGGGAATTCTGCACGGTGAAACTTTAGGCCCGGGGGGCGTTTTTACGCAGATTTTCGGCAGCCGTTCCTACGCTCTCAAAATTTTTTTCCGAGTTTCACATGCCCATCTTCAAACGACGATTCCAAAGCAACTAAAAGAGTCTAACTATCGCAATCACTTTCAGAATCTGCGGAATATATTCTAGTTTCATAATAACACCACCGGGAATTTTGCACGGTGAAACTTTAGGCCCGGGGGGCGTTTTTACGCAGACTTTCGGCAGCCGTTCCTACGCTCTCAAAATTTTTTTCCGAGTTTCACATGCCCATCTTCAAACGACGATTCCAAAGCAACTAAAAGAGTCTAACTATCGCAATCACTTTCAGAATCTGCGGAATATATTCTAGTTTCATAATAAAACCACCGGGAATTTTGCACGGTGAAACTTTAGGCCCGGGGGGCGTTTTTACGCAGACTTTCGGCAGCCGTTCCTACGCTCTCAAAATTTTTTTCCGAGTTTCACATGCCCATCTTCAAACGACGATTCCAAAGCAACTAAAAGAGTCTAACTATCGCAATCACTTTCAGAATCTGCGGAATATATTCTAGTTTCATAATAACACCACCGGGAATTCTGCACGGTGAAACTTTAGGCCCGGGGGGCGTTTTTACGCAGACTTTCGGCAGCCGTTCCTACGCTCTCAAAATTTTTTTCCGAGTTTCACATGCCCATCTTCAAACGACGATTCCAAAGCAACTAAAAGAGTCTAACTATCGCAATCACTTTCAGAATCTGCGGAATATATTCTAGTTTCATAATAACACCACCGGGAATTCTGCACGGTGAAACTTTAGGCCCGGGGGGCGTTTTTACGCAGACTTTCGGCAGCCGTTCCTACGCTCTCAAAATTTTTTTCCGAGTTTCACATGCCCATCTTCAAACGACGATTCCAAAGCAACTAAAAGAGTCTAACTATCGCAATCACTTTCAGAATCTGCGGAATATATTCTAGTTTCATAATAACACCACCGGGAATTTTGCACGGTGAAACTTTAGGCCCGGGGGGCGTTTTTACGCAGACTTTCGGCAGCCGTTCCTACGCTCTCAAAATTTTTTTCCGAGTTTCACATGCCCATCTTCAAACGACGATTCCAAAGCAACTAAAAGAGTCTAACTATCGCAATCACTTTCAGAATCTGCGGAATATATTCTAGTTTCATAATAACACCACCGGGAATTCTGCACGGTGAAACTTTAGGCCCGGGGGGCGTTTTTACGCAGACTTTCGGCAGCCGTTCCTACGCTCTCAAAATTTTTTTCCGAGTTTCACATGCCCATCTTCAAACGACGATTCCAAAGCAACTAAAAGAGTCTAACTATCGCAATCACTTTTAGAATCTGCGGAATATATTCTAGTTTCATAATAACACCACCGGGAATTCTGCACGGTGAAACTTTAGGCCCGGGGGGCGTTTTTACGCAGACTTTCGGCAGCCGTTCCTACGCTCTCAAAATTTTTTTCCGAGTTTCACATGCCCATCTTCAAACGACGATTCCAAAGCAACTAAAAGAGTCTAACTATCGCAATCACTTTCAGAATCTGCGGAATATATTCTAGTTTCATAATAACACCACCGGGAATTTTGCACGGTGAAACTTTAGGCCCGGGGGGCGTTTTTACGCAGACTTTCGGCAGCCGTTCGTACGCTCTCAAAATTTTTTTCCGAGTTTCACATGCCCATCTTCAAACGACGATTCCAAAGCAACTAAAAGAGTCTAACTATCGCAATCACTTTCAGAATCTGCGGAATATATTCTAGTTTCATAATAACACCACCGGGAATTCTGCACGGTGAAACTTTAGGCCCGGGGGGCGTTTTTACGCAGATTTTCGGCAGCCGTTCCTACGCTCTCAAAATTTTTTTCCGAGTTTCACATGCCCATCTTCAAACGACGATTCCAAAGCAACTAAAAGAGTCTAACTATCGCAATCACTTTCAGAATCTGCGGAATATATTCTAGTTTCATAATAACACCACCGGGAATTTTGCACGGTGAAACTTTAGGCCGGGGGCGTTTTTACGCAGACTTTCTGCAGCCGTTCCTACGCTCTCAAAATTTTTTTCCGAGTTTCACATGCCCATCTTCAAACGACGATTCCAAAGCAACTAAAAGAGTCTAACTATCGCAATCACTTTCAGAATCTGCAGAATATATTCTAGTTTCATAATAAAACCACCGGGAATTTTGCACGGTGAAACTTTAGGCCCGGGGGGCGTTTTTACGCAGACTTTCGGCAGCCGTTCCTACGCTCTCAAAAATTTTTTCCGAGTTTCACATGCCCATCTTCAAACGAAGATTCCAAAGCAACTAAAAGAGTCTAACTATCGCAATCACTTTCAGAATCTGCGGAATATATTCTAGTTTCATAATAAAACCACCGGGAATTCTGCACGGTGAAACTTTAGGCCCGGGGGGCGTTTTTACGCAGACTTTCGGCAGCCGTTCCTACGCTCTCAAAATTTTTTTCCGAGTTTCACATGCCCATCTTCAAACGACGATTCCAAAGCAACTAAAAGAGTCTAACTATCGCAATCACTTTCAGAATCTGCGGAATATATTCTAGTTTCAAAATAACACCACCGGGAATTCTGCACGGTGAAACTTTAGGCCCGGGGGGCGTTTTTACGCAGACTTTCGGCAGCCGTTCCTACGCTCTCAAAATTTTTTTCCGAGTTTCACATGCCCATCTTCAAACGACGATTCCAAAGCAACTAAAAGAGTCTAACTATCGCAATCACTTTCAGAATCTGCGGAATATATTCTAGTTTCATAATAACACCACCGGGAATTCTGCACGGTGAAACTTTAGGCCCGGGGGGCGTTTTTACGCAGACTTTCGGCAGCCGTTCCTACGCTCTCAAAATTTTTTTCCGAGTTTCACATGCCCATCTTCAAACGACGATTCCAAAGCAACTAAAAGAGTCTAACTATCGCAATCACTTTCAGAATCTGCGGAATATATTCTAGTTTCATAATAACACCACCGGGAATTTTGCACGGTGAAACTTTAGGCCCGGGGGGCGTTTTTACGCAGACTTTCGGCAGCCGTTCCTACGCTCTCAAAATTTTTTTCCGAGTTTCACATGCCCATCTTCAAACGACGATTCCAAAGCAACTAAAAGAGTCTAACTATCGCAATCACTTTCAGAATCTGCGGAATATATTCTAGTTTCATAATAACACCACCGGGAATTCTGCACGGTGAAACTTTAGGCCCGGGGGGCGTTTTTACGCAGACTTTCGGCAGCCGTTCCTACGCTCTCAAAATTTTTTTCCGAGTTTCACATGCCCATCTTCAAACGACGATTCCAAAGCAACTAAAAGAGTCTAACTATCGCAATCACTTTCAGAATCTGCGGAATATATTCTAGTTTCATAATAACACCACCGGGAATTTTGCACGGTGAAACTTTAGGCCCGGGGGGCGTTTTTACGCAGACTTTCGGCAGCCGTTCCTACGCTCTCAAAATTTTTTTCCGAGTTTCACATGCCCATCTTCAAACGACGATTCCAAAGCAACTAAAAGAGTCTAACTATCGCAATCACTTTCAGAATCTGCGGAATATATTCTAGTTTCATAATAACACCACCGGGAATTCTGCACGGTGAAACTTTAGGCCCGGGCGGGCGTTTTTACGCAGACTTTCGGCAGCCGTTCCTACGCTCTCAAAATTTTTTTCCGAGTTTCACATGCCCATCTTCAAACGACGATTCCAAAGCAACTAAAAGAGTCTAACTATCGCAATCACTTTCAGAATCTGCGGAATATATTCTAGTTTCATAATAACACCACCGGGAATTTTGCACGGTGAAACTTTAGGCCCGGGGGGCGTTTTTACGCAGACTTTCGGCAGCCGTTCCTACGCTCTCAAAATTTTTTTCCGAGTTTCACATGCCCATCTTCAAACGACGATTCCAAAGCAACTAAAAGAGTCTAACTATCGCAATCACTTTCAGAATCTGCGGAATATATTCTAGTTTCATAATAACACCACCGGGAATTCTGCACGGTGAAACTTTAGGCCCGGGGGGCGTTTTTACGCAGACTTTCGGCAGCCGTTCCTACGCTCTCAAAATTTTTTTCCGAGTTTCACATGCCCATCTTCAAACGACGATTCCAAAGCAACTAAAAGAGTCTAACTATCGCAATCACTTTCAGAATCTGCGGAATATATTCTAGTTTCATAATAACACCACCGGGAATTTTGCACGGTGAAACTTTAGGCCCGGGGGGCGTTTTTACGCAGACTTTCGGCAGCCGTTCCTACGCTCTCAAAATTTTTTTCCGAGTTTCACATGCCCATCTTCAAACGACGATTCCAAAGCAACTAAAAGAGTCTAACTATCGCAATCACTTTCAGAATCTGCGGAATATATTCTAGTTTCATAATAAAACCACCGGGAATTTTGCACGGTGAAACTTTAGGCCCGGGGGGCGTTTTTACGCAGACTTTCGGCAGCCGTTCCTACGCTCTCAAAATTTTTTTCCGAGTTTCACATGCCCATCTTCAAACGACGATTCCAAAGCAACTAAAAGAGTCTAACTATCGCAATCACTTTCAGAATCTGCGGAATATATTCTAGTTTCATAATAACACCACCGGGAATTCTGCACGGTGAAACTTTAGGCCCGGGGGGCGTTTTTACGCAGACTTTCGGCAGCCGTTCCAACGCTCTCAAAATTTTTTTCCGAGTTTCACATGCCCATCTTCAAACGACGATTCCAAAGCAACTAAAAGAGTCTAACTATCGCAATCACTTTCAGAATCTGCGAAATATATTCTAGTTTCATAATAACACCACCGGGAATTCTGCACGGTGAAACTTTAGGCCCGGGGGGCGTTTTTACGCAGACTTTCGGCAGCCGTTCCTACGCTCTCAAAATTTTTTTCCGAGTTTCACATGCCCATCTTCAAACGACGATTCCAAAGCAACTAAAAGAGTCTAACTATCGCAATCACTTTCAGAATCTGCGGAATATATTCTAGTTTCATAATAACACCACCGGGAATTCTGCACGGTGAAACTTTAGGCCCGGGGGGCGTTTTTACGCAGACTTTCGGCAGCCGTTCCTACGCTCTCAAAATTTTTTTCCGAGTTTCACATGCCCATCTTCAAACGACGATTCCAAAGCAACTAAAAGTGTCTAACTATCGGAATCACTTTCAGAATCTGCGGAATATATTCTAGTTTCATAATAACACCACCGGGAATTTTGCACGGTGAAACTTTAGGCCCGGGGGGCGTTTTTACGCAGACTTTCGGCAGCCGTTCCTACGCTCTCAAAAATTTTTTCCGAGTTTCACATGCCCATCTTCAAACGACGATTCCAAAGCAACTAAAAGAGTCTAACTATCGCAATCACTTTCAGAATCTGCGGAATATATTCTAGTTTCATAATAACACCACCGGGAATTTTGCACGGTGAAACTTTAGGCCCGGGGGGCGTTTTTACGCAGACTTTCGGCAGCCGTTCCTACGCTCTCAAAATTTTTTTCCGAGTTTCACATGCCCATCTTCAAACGACGATTCCAAAGCAACTAAAAGAGTCTAACTATCGCAATCACTTTCAGAATCTGCGGAATATATTCTAGTTTCATAATAACACCACCGGGAATTCTGCACGGTGAAACTTTAGGCCCGGGGGGCGTTTTTACGCAGACTTTCGGCAGCCGTTCCTACGCTCTCAAAATTTTTTTCCGAGTTTCACATGCCCATCTTCAAACGACGATTCCAAAGCAACTAAAAGAGTCTAACTTTCGCAATCACTTTCAGAATCTGCGGAATATATTCTAGTTTCATAATAAAACCACCGGGAATTCTGCACGGTGAAACTTTAGGCCCGGGGGGCGTTTTTACGCAGACTTTCGGCAGCCGTTCCTACGCTCTCAAAAATTTTTTCCGAGTTTCACATGCCCATCTTCAAACGACGATTCCAAAGCAACTAAAAGAGTCTAACTATCGCAATCACTTTCAGAATCTGCGGAATATATTCTAGTTTCATAATAACACCACCGGGAATTTTGCACGGTGAAACTTTAGGCCCGGGGGGCGTTTTTACGCAGACTTTCGGCAGCCGTTCGTACGCTCTCAAAATTTTTTTCCGAGTTTCACATGCCCATCTTCAAACGACGATTCCAAAGCAACTAAAAGAGTCTAACTATCGCAATCACTTTCAGAATCTGCGGAATATATTCTAGTTTCATAATAACACCACCGGGAATTCTGCACGGTGAAACTTTAGGCCCGGGGGGTGTTTTTACGCAGACTTTCGGCAGACGTTCCTACGCTCTCAAAATTTTTTTCCGAGTTTCACATGCCCATCTTGAAACGACGATTCCAAAGCAACTAAAAGAGTCTAACTATCGCAATCACTTTCAGAATCTGCGGAATATATTCTAGTTTCATAATAACACCACCGGGAATTCTGCACGGTGAAACTTTAGGCCCGGGGGGCGTTTTTACGCAGACTTTCGGCAGCCGTTCCTACGCTCTCAAAATTTTTTTCCGAGTTTCACATGCCCATCTTCAAACGACGATTCCAAAGCAACTAAAAGAGTCTAACTATCGCAATCACTTTCAGAATCTGCGGAATATATTCTAGTTTCATAATAAAACCACCGGGAATTTTGCACGGTGAAACTTTAGGCCCGGGGGGCGTTTTTACGCAGACTTTCGGCAGCCGTTCCTACGCTCTCAAAATTTTTTTCCGAGTTTCACATGCCCATCTTCAAACGACGATTCCAAAGCAACTAAAAGAGTCTAACTATCGCAATCACTTTCAGAATCTGCGGAATATATTCTAGTTTCATAATAACACCACCGGGAATTCTGCACGGTGAAACTTTAGGCCCGGGGGGCGTTTTTACGCAGACTTTCGGCAGCCGTTCCAACGCTCTCAAAATTTTTTTCCGAGTTTCACATGCCCATCTTCAAACGACGATTCCAAAGCAACTAAAAGAGTCTAACTATCGCAATCACTTTCAGAATCTGCGAAATATATTCTAGTTTCATAATAACACCACCGGTAATTCTGCACGGTGAAACTTTAGGCCCGGGGGGCGTTTTTACGCAGACTTTCGGCAGCCGTTCCTACGCTCTCAAAATTTTTTTCCGAGTTTCACATGCCCATCTTCAAACGACGATTCCAAAGCAACTAAAAGAGTCTAACTATCGCAATCACTTTCAGAATCTGCGGAATATATTCTAGTTTCATAATAACACCACCGGGAATTCTGCACGGTGAAACTTTAGGCCCGGGGGGCGTTTTTACGCAGACTTTCGGCAGCCGTTCCTACGCTCTCAAAATTTTTTTCCGAGTTTCACATGCCCATCTTCAAACGACGATTCCAAAGCAACTAAAAGTGTCTAACTATCGGAATCACTTTCAGAATCTGCGGAATATATTCTAGTTTCATAATAACACCACCGGGAATTTTGCACGGTGAAACTTTAGGCCCGGGGGGCGTTTTTACGCAGACTTTCGGCAGCCGTTCCTACGCTCTCAAAAATTTTTTCCGAGTTTCACATGCCCATCTTCAAACGACGATTCCAAAGCAACTAAAAGAGTCTAACTATCGCAATCACTTTCAGAATCTGCGGAATATATTCTAGTTTCATAATAACACCACCGGGAATTTTGCACGGTGAAACTTTAGGCCCGGGGGGCGTTTTTACGCAGACTTTCGGCAGCCGTTCCTACGCTCTCAAAATTTTTTTCCGAGTTTCACATGCCCATCTTCAAACGACGATTCCAAAGCAACTAAAAGAGTCTAACTATCGCAATCACTTTCAGAATCTGCGGAATATATTCTAGTTTCATAATAACACCACCGGGAATTCTGCACGGTGAAACTTTAGGCCCGGGGGGCGTTTTTACGCAGACTTTCGGCAGCCGTTCCTACGCTCTCAAAATTTTTTTCCGAGTTTCACATGCCCATCTTCAAACGACGATTCCAAAGCAACTAAAAGAGTCTAACTTTCGCAATCACTTTCAGAATCTGCGGAATATATTCTAGTTTCATAATAAAACCACCGGGAATTCTGCACGGTGAAACTTTAGGCCCGGGGGGCGTTTTTACGCAGACTTTCGGCAGCCGTTCCTACGCTCTCAAAAATTTTTTCCGAGTTTCACATGCCCATCTTCAAACGACGATTCCAAAGCAACTAAAAGAGTCTAACTATCGCAATCACTTTCAGAATCTGCGGAATATATTCTAGTTTCATAATAACACCACCGGGAATTTTGCACGGTGAAACTTTAGGCCCGGGGGGCGTTTTTACGCAGACTTTCGGCAGCCGTTCGTACGCTCTCAAAATTTTTTTCCGAGTTTCACATGCCCATCTTCAAACGACGATTCCAAAGCAACTAAAAGAGTCTAACTATCGCAATCACTTTCAGAATCTGCGGAATATATTCTAGTTTCATAATAACACCACCGGGAATTCTGCACGGTGAAACTTTAGGCCCGGGGGGTGTTTTTACGCAGACTTTCGGCAGACGTTCCTACGCTCTCAAAATTTTTTTCCGAGTTTCACATGCCCATCTTGAAACGACGATTCCAAAGCAACTAAAAGAGTCTAACTATCGCAATCACTTTCAGAATCTGCGGAATATATTCTAGTTTCATAATAACACCACCGGGAATTCTGCACGGTGAAACTTTAGGCCCGGGGGGCGTTTTTACGCAGACTTTCGGCAGCCGTTCCTACGCTCTCAAAATTTTTTTCCGAGTTTCACATGCCCATCTTCAAACGACGATTCCAAAGCAACTAAAAGAGTCTAACTATCGCAATCACTTTCAGAATCTGCGGAATATATTCTAGTTTCATAATAACACCACCGGGAATTTTGCACGGTGAAACTTTAGGCCCGGGGGACGTTTTTACGCAGACTTTCGGCAGCCGTTCCTACGCTCTCAAAATTTTTTTCCGAGTTTCACATGCCCATCTTCAAACGACGATTCCAAAGCAACTAAAAGAGTCTAACTATCGCAATCACTTTCAGAATCTGCGGAATATATTCTAGTTTCATAATAACACCACCGGGAATTTTGCACGGTGAAACTTTAGGCCCGGGGGGCCTTTTTACGCAGACTTTCGGCAGCCGTTCGTACGCTCTCAAAATTTTTTTCCGAGTTTCACATGCCCATCTTCAAACGACGATTCCAAAGCAACTAAAAGAGTCTAACTATCGCAATCACTTTCAGAATCTGCGGAATATATTCTAGTTTCATAATAACACCACCGGGAATTCTGCACGGTGAAACTTTAGGCCCGGGGGGCGTTTTTACGCAGATTTTCGGCACCCGTTCCTACGCTCTCAAAATTTTTTTCCGAGTTTCACATGCCCATCTTCAAACGACGATTCCAAAGCAACTAAAAGAGTCTAACTATCGCAATCACTTTCAGAATCTGCGGAATATATTCTAGTTTCATAATAACACCACCGGGAATTCTGCACGGTGAAACTTTAGGCCCGGGGGGCGTTTTTACGCAGACTTTCGGCAGCCGTTCCTACGCTCTCAAAATTTTTTTCCGAGTTTCACATGCCCATCTTCAAACGACGATTCCAAAGCAACTAAAAGAGTCTAACTATCGCAATCACTTTCAGAATCTGCGGAATATATTCTAGTTTCATAATAACACCACCGGGAATTTTGCACGGTGAAACTTTAGGCCCGGGGGGCGTTTTTACGCAGACTTTCGGCAGCCGTTCGTACGCTCTCAAAATTTTTTTCCGAGTTTCACATGCCCATCTTCAAACGACGATTCCAAAGCAACTAAAAGAGTCTAACTATCGCAATCACTTTCAGAATCTGCGGAATATATTCTAGTTTCATAATAACACCACCGGGAATTCTGCACGGTGAAACTTTAGGCCCGGGGGGCGTTTTTACGCAGATTTTCGGCAGCCGTTCCTACGCTCTCAAAATTTTTTTCCGAGTTTCACATGCCCATCTTCAAACGACGATTCCAAAGCAACTAAAAGAGTCTAACTATCGCAATCACTTTCAGAATCTGCGGAATATATTCTAGTTTCATAATAACACCACCGGGAATTTTGCACGGTGAAACTTTAGGCCCGGGGGGCGTTTTTACGCAGACTTTCGGCAGCCGTTCCTACGCTCTCAAAATTTTTTTCCGAGTTTCACATGCCCATCTTCAAACGACGATTCCAAAGCAACTAAAAGAGTCTAACTATCGCAATCACTTTCAGAATCAGCGGAATATATTCTAGTTTCATAATAAAACCACCGGGAATTTTGCACGGTGAAACTTTAGGCCCGGGGGGCGTTTTTACGCAGACTTTCGGCAGCCGTTCCTACGCTCTCAAAATTTTTTTCCGAGTTTCACATGCCCATCTTCAAACGACGATTCCAAAGCAACTAAAAGAGTCTAACTATCGCAATCACTTTCAGAATCTGCGGAATATATTCTAGTTTCATAATAACACCACCGGGAATTCTGCACGGTGAAACTTTAGGCCCGGGGGGCGTTTTTACGCAGACTTTCGGCAGCCGTTCCTACGCTCTCAAAATTTTTTTCCGAGTTTCACATGCCCATCTTCAAACGACGATTCCAAAGCAACTAAAAGAGTCTAACTATCGCAATCACTTTCAGAATCTGCGGAATATATTCTAGTTTCATAATAACACCACCGGGAATTCTGCACGGTGAAACTTTAGGCCCGGGGGGCGTTTTTACGCAGACTTTCGGCAGCCGTTCCTACGCTCTCAAAATTTTTTTCCGAGTTTCACATGCCCATCTTCAAACGACGATTCCAAAGCAACTAAAAGAGTCTAACTATCGCAATCACTTTCAGAATCTGCGGAATATATTCTAGTTTCATAATAACACCACCGGGAATTTTGCACGGTGAAACTTTTGGCCCGGGGGGCGTTTTTACGCAGACTTTCGGCAGCCGTTCCTACGCTCTCAAAATTTTTTTCCGAGTTTCACATGCCCATCTTCAAACGACGATTCCAAAGCAACTAAAAGAGTCTAACTATCGCAATCACTTTCAGAATCTGCGGAATATATTCTAGTTTCATAATAACACCACCGGGAATTCTGCACGGTGAAACTTTAGGCCCGGGGGGCGTTTTTACGCAGACTTTCGGCAGCCGTTCCTACGCTCTCAAAATTTTTTTCCGAGTTTCACATGCCCATCTTCAAACGACGATTCCAAAGCAACTAAAAGAGTCTAACTATCGCAATCACTTTTAGAATCTGCGGAATATATTCTAGTTTCATAATAACACCACCGGGAATTCTGCACGGTGAAACTTTAGGCCCGGGGGGCGTTTTTACGCAGACTTTCGGCAGCCGTTCCTACGCTCTCAAAATTTTTTTCCGAGTTTCACATGCCCATCTTCAAACGACGATTCCCAAGCAACTAAAAGAGTCTAACTATCGCAATCACTTTCAGAATCTGCGGAATATATTCTAGTTTCATAATAACACCACCGGGAATTTTGCACGGTGAAACTTTAGGCCCGGGGGGCGTTTTTACGCAGATTTTCGGCAGCCGTTCGTACGCTCTCAAAATTTTTTTCCGAGTTTCACATGCCCATCTTCAAACGACGATTCCAAAGCAACTAAAAGAGTCTAACTATCGCAATCACTTTCAGAATCTGCGGAATATATTCTAGTTTCATAATAACACCACCGGGAATTCTGCACGGTGAAACTTTAGGCCCGGGGGGCGTTTTTACGCAGACTTTTCGGCAGCCGTTCCTACGCTCTCAAAATTTTTTTCCGAGTTTCACATGCCCATCTTCAAACGACGATTCCAAAGCAACTAAAAGAGTCTAACTATCGCAATCACTTTCAGAATCTGCGGAATATATTCTAGTTTCATAATAACACCACACGGGAATTTTGCACGGTGAAACTTTAGGCCCGGGGGGCGTTTTTACGCAGACTTTCGGCAGCCGTTCCTACGCTCTCAAAATTTTTTTCCGAGTTTCACATGCCCATCTTCAAACGACGATTCCAAAGCAACTAAAAGAGTCTAACTATCGCAATCACTTTCAGAATCTGCGGAATATATTCTAGTTTCATAATAAAACCACCGGGAATTTTGCACGGTGAAACTTTAGGCCCGGGGGGCGTTTTTACGCAGACTTTCGGCAGCCGTTCCTACGCTCTCAAAATTTTTTTCCGAGTTTCACATGCCCATCTTCAAACGACGATTCCAAAGCAACTAAAAGAGTCTAACTATCGCAATCACTTTCAGAATCTGCGGAATATATTCTAGTTTCATAATAACACCACCGGGAATTCTGCACGGTGAAACTTTAGGCCCGGGGGGCGTTTACGCAGACTTTCGGCAGCCGTTCCTACGCTCTCAAAATTTTTTTCCGAGTTTCACATGCCCATCTTCAAACGACGATTCCAAAGCAACTAAAAGAGTCTAACTATCGCAATCACTTTCAGAATCTGCGGAATATATTCTAGTTTCATAATAACACCACCGGGAATTCTGCACGGTGAAACTTTAGGCCCGGGGGGCGTTTTTACGCAGACTTTCGGCAGCCGTTCCTACGCTCTCAAAATTTTTTTCCGAGTTTCACATGCCCATCTTCAAACGACGATTCCAAAGCAACTAAAAGAGTCTAACTATCGCAATCACTTTCAGAATCTGCGGAATATATTCTAGTTTCATAATAACACCACCGGGAATTTTGCACGGTGAAACTTTAGGCCCGGGGGGCGTTTTTACGCAGACTTTCGGCAGCCGTTCCTACGCTCTCAAAATTTTTTTCCGAGTTTCACATGCCCATCTTCAAACGACGATTCCAAAGCAACTAAAAGAGTCTAACTATCGCAATCACTTTCAGAATCTGCGGAATATATTCTAGTTTCATAATAACACCACCGGGAATTCTGCACGGTGAAACTTTAGGCCCGGGGGGCGTTTTTACGCAGACTTTCGGCAGCCGTTCCTACGCTCTCAAAATTTTTTTCCGAGTTTCACATGCCCATCTTCAAACGACGATTCCAAAGCAACTAAAAGAGTCTAACTATCGCAATCACTTTTAGAATCTGCGGAATATATTCTAGTTTCATAATAACACCACCGGGAATTCTGCACGGTGAAACTTTAGGCCCGGGGGGCGTTTTTACGCAGACTTTCGGCAGCCGTTCCTACGCTCTCAAAATTTTTTTCCGAGTTTCACATGCCCATCTTCAAACGACGATTCCAAAGCAACTAAAAGAGTCTAACTATCGCAATCACTTTCAGAATCTGCGGAATATATTCTAGTTTCATAATAACACCACCGGGAATTTTGCACGGTGAAACTTTAGGCCCGGGGGGCGTTTTTACGCAGACTTTCGGCAGCCGTTCGTACGCTCTCAAAATTTTTTTCCGAGTTTCACATGCCCATCTTCAAACGACGATTCCAAAGCAACTAAAAGAGTCTAACTATCGCAATCACTTTCAGAATCTGCGGAATATATTCTAGTTTCATAATAACACCACCGGGAATTCTGCACGGTGAAACTTTAGGCCCGGGGGGCGTTTTTACGCAGATTTTCGGCAGCCGTTCCTACGCTCTCAAAATTTTTTTCCGAGTTTCACATGCCCATCTTCAAACGACGATTCCAAAGCAACTAAAAGAGTCTAACTATCGCAATCACTTTCAGAATCTGCGGAATATATTCTAGTTTCATAATAACACCACCGGGAATTTTGCACGGTGAAACTTTAGGCCGGGGGCGTTTTTACGCAGACTTTCTGCAGCCGTTCCTACGCTCTCAAAATTTTTTTCCGAGTTTCACATGCCCATCTTCAAACGACGATTCCAAAGCAACTAAAAGAGTCTAACTATCGCAATCACTTTCAGAATCTGCAGAATATATTCTAGTTTCATAATAAAACCACCGGGAATTTTGCACGGTGAAACTTTAGGCCCGGGGGGCGTTTTTACGCAGACTTTCGGCAGCCGTTCCTACGCTCTCAAAAATTTTTTCCGAGTTTCACATGCCCATCTTCAAACGAAGATTCCAAAGCAACTAAAAGAGTCTAACTATCGCAATCACTTTCAGAATCTGCGGAATATATTCTAGTTTCATAATAAAACCACCGGGAATTCTGCACGGTGAAACTTTAGGCCCGGGGGGCGTTTTTACGCAGACTTTCGGCAGCCGTTCCTACGCTCTCAAAATTTTTTTCCGAGTTTCACATGCCCATCTTCAAACGACGATTCCAAAGCAACTAAAAGAGTCTAACTATCGCAATCACTTTCAGAATCTGCGGAATATATTCTAGTTTCAAAATAACACCACCGGGAATTCTGCACGGTGAAACTTTAGGCCCGGGGGGCGTTTTTACGCAGACTTTCGGCAGCCGTTCCTACGCTCTCAAAATTTTTTTCCGAGTTTCACATGCCCATCTTCAAACGACGATTCCAAAGCAACTAAAAGAGTCTAACTATCGCAATCACTTTCAGAATCTGCGGAATATATTCTAGTTTCATAATAACACCACCGGGAATTCTGCACGGTGAAACTTTAGGCCCGGGGGGCGTTTTTACGCAGACTTTCGGCAGCCGTTCCTACGCTCTCAAAATTTTTTTCCGAGTTTCACATGCCCATCTTCAAACGACGATTCCAAAGCAACTAAAAGAGTCTAACTATCGCAATCACTTTCAGAATCTGCGGAATATATTCTAGTTTCATAATAACACCACCGGGAATTTTGCACGGTGAAACTTTAGGCCCGGGGGGCGTTTTTACGCAGACTTTCGGCAGCCGTTCCTACGCTCTCAAAATTTTTTTCCGAGTTTCACATGCCCATCTTCAAACGACGATTCCAAAGCAACTAAAAGAGTCTAACTATCGCAATCACTTTCAGAATCTGCGGAATATATTCTAGTTTCATAATAACACCACCGGGAATTCTGCACGGTGAAACTTTAGGCCCGGGGGGCGTTTTTACGCAGACTTTCGGCAGCCGTTCCTACGCTCTCAAAATTTTTTTCCGAGTTTCACATGCCCATCTTCAAACGACGATTCCAAAGCAACTAAAAGAGTCTAACTATCGCAATCACTTTCAGAATCTGCGGAATATATTCTAGTTTCATAATAACACCACCGGGAATTTTGCACGGTGAAACTTTAGGCCCGGGGGGCGTTTTTACGCAGACTTTCGGCAGCCGTTCCTACGCTCTCAAAATTTTTTTCCGAGTTTCACATGCCCATCTTCAAACGACGATTCCAAAGCAACTAAAAGAGTCTAACTATCGCAATCACTTTCAGAATCTGCGGAATATATTCTAGTTTCATAATAACACCACCGGGAATTCTGCACGGTGAAACTTTAGGCCCGGGCGGGCGTTTTTACGCAGACTTTCGGCAGCCGTTCCTACGCTCTCAAAATTTTTTTCCGAGTTTCACATGCCCATCTTCAAACGACGATTCCAAAGCAACTAAAAGAGTCTAACTATCGCAATCACTTTCAGAATCTGCGGAATATATTCTAGTTTCATAATAACACCACCGGGAATTTTGCACGGTGAAACTTTAGGCCCGGGGGGCGTTTTTACGCAGACTTTCGGCAGCCGTTCCTACGCTCTCAAAATTTTTTTCCGAGTTTCACATGCCCATCTTCAAACGACGATTCCAAAGCAACTAAAAGAGTCTAACTATCGCAATCACTTTCAGAATCTGCGGAATATATTCTAGTTTCATAATAACACCACCGGGAATTCTGCACGGTGAAACTTTAGGCCCGGGGGGCGTTTTTACGCAGACTTTCGGCAGCCGTTCCTACGCTCTCAAAATTTTTTTCCGAGTTTCACATGCCCATCTTCAAACGACGATTCCAAAGCAACTAAAAGAGTCTAACTATCGCAATCACTTTCAGAATCTGCGGAATATATTCTAGTTTCATAATAACACCACCGGGAATTTTGCACGGTGAAACTTTAGGCCCGGGGGGCGTTTTTACGCAGACTTTCGGCAGCCGTTCCTACGCTCTCAAAATTTTTTTCCGAGTTTCACATGCCCATCTTCAAACGACGATTCCAAAGCAACTAAAAGAGTCTAACTATCGCAATCACTTTCAGAATCTGCGGAATATATTCTAGTTTCATAATAAAACCACCGGGAATTTTGCACGGTGAAACTTTAGGCCCGGGGGGCGTTTTTACGCAGACTTTCGGCAGCCGTTCCTACGCTCTCAAAATTTTTTTCCGAGTTTCACATGCCCATCTTCAAACGACGATTCCAAAGCAACTAAAAGAGTCTAACTATCGCAATCACTTTCAGAATCTGCGGAATATATTCTAGTTTCATAATAACACCACCGGGAATTCTGCACGGTGAAACTTTAGGCCCGGGGGGCGTTTTTACGCAGACTTTCGGCAGCCGTTCCTACGCTCTCAAAATTTTTTTCCGAGTTTCACATGCCCATCTTCAAACGACGATTCCAAAGCAACTAAAAGAGTCTAACTATCGCAATCACTTTCAGAATCTGCGGAATATATTCTAGTTTCATAATAACACCACCGGGAATTCTGCACGGTGAAACTTTAGGCCCGGGGGGCGTTTTTACGCAGACTTTCGGCAGCCGTTCCTACGCTCTCAAAATTTTTTTCCGAGTTTCACATGCCCATCTTCAAACGACGATTCCAAAGCAACTAAAAGAGTCTAACTATCGCAATCACTTTCAGAATCTGCGGAATATATTCTAGTTTCATAATAACACCACCGGGAATTTTGCACGGTGAAACTTTAGGCCCGGGGGGCGTTTTTACGCAGACTTTCGGCAGCCGTTCCTACGCTCTCAAAATTTTTTTCCGAGTTTCACATGCCCATCTTCAAACGACGATTCCAAAGCAACTAAAAGAGTCTAACTATCGCAATCACTTTCAGAATCTGCGGAATATATTCTAGTTTCATAATAACACCACCGGGAATTCTGCACGGTGAAACTTTAGGCCCGGGGGGCGTTTTTACGCAGACTTTCGGCAGCCGTTCCTACGCTCTCAAAATTTTTTTCCGAGTTTCACATGCCCATCTTCAAACGACGATTCCAAAGCAACTAAAAGAGTCTAACTATCGCAATCACTTTCAGAATCTGCGGAATATATTCTAGTTTCATAATAACACCACCGGGAATTCTGCACGGTGAAACTTTAGGCCCGGGGGGCGTTTTTACGCAGACTTTCGGCAGCCGTTCCTACGCTCTCAAAATTTTTTTCCGAGTTTCACATGCCCATCTTCAAACGACGATTCCAAAGCAACTAAAAGAGTCTAACTATCGCAATCACTTTCAGAATCTGCGGAATATATTCTAGTTTCATAATAACACCACCGGGAATTCTGCACGGTGAAACTTTAGGCCCGGGGGGCGTTTTTACGCAGACTTTCGGCAGCCGTTCCTACGCTCTCAAAATTTTTTTCCGAGTTTCACATGCCCATCTTCAAACGACGATTCCAAAGCAACTAAAAGAGTCTAACTATCGCAATCACTTTCAGAATCTGCGGAATATATTCTAGTTTCATAATAACACCACCGGGAATTCTGCACGGTGAAACTTTAGGCCCGGGGGGCGTTTTTACGCAGACTTTCGGCAGCCGTTCCTACGCTCTCAAAATTTTTTTCCGAGTTTCACATGCCCATCTTCAAACGACGATTCCAAAGCAACTAAAAGAGTCTAACTATCGCAATCACTTTCAGAATCTGCGGAATATATTCTAGTTTCATAATAACACCACCGGGAATTTTGCACGGTGAAACTTTAGGCCCGGGGGGCGTTTTTACGCAGACTTTCGGCAGCCGTTCCTACGCTCTCAAAATTTTTTTCCGAGTTTCACATGCCCATCTTCAAACGACGATTCCAAAGCAACTAAAAGAGTCTAACTATCGCAATCACTTTCAGAATCTGCGGAATATATTCTAGTTTCATAATAACACCACCGGGAATTCTGCACGGTGAAACTTTAGGCCCGGGGGGCGTTTTTACGCAGACTTTTCGGCAGCCGTTCCTACGCTCTCAAAATTTTTTTCCGAGTTTCACATGCCCATCTTCAAACGACGATTCCAAAGCAACTAAAAGAGTCTAACTATCGCAATCACTTTCAGAATCTGCGGAATATATTCTAGTTTCATAATAACACCACCGGGAATTTTGCACGGTGAAACTTTAGGCCCGGGGGCGTTTTTACGCAGACTTTCGGCAGCCGTTCCTACGCTCTCAAAATTTTTTTCCGAGTTTCACATGCCCATCTTCAAACGACGATTCCAAAGCAACTAAAAGAGTCTAACTATCGCAATCACTTTCAGAATCTGCGGAATATATTCTAGTTTCATAATAACACCACCGGGAATTTGCACGGTGAAACTTTAGGCCCGGGGGGCGTTTTTACGCAGACTTTCGGCAGCCGTTCCTACGCTCTCAAAATTTTTTTCCGAGTTTCACATGCCCATCTTCAAACGACGATTCCAAAGCAACTAAAAGAGTCTAACTATCGCAATCACTTTCAGAATCTGCGGAATATATTCTAGTTTCATAATAACACCACCGGGAATTCTGCACGGTGAAACTTTAGGCCCGGGGGGCGTTTTTACGCAGACTTTCGGCAGCCGTTCCTACGCTCTCAAAATTTTTTTCCGAGTTTCACATGCCCATCTTCAAACGACGATTCCAAAGCAACTAAAAGAGTCTAACTATCGCAATCACTTTCAGAATCTGCGGAATATATTCTAGTTTCATAATAACACCACCGGGAATTCTGCACGGTGAAACTTTAGGCCCGGGGGGCGTTTTTACGCAGACTTTCGGCAGCCGTTCCTACGCTCTCAAAATTTTTTTCCGAGTTTCACATGCCCATCTTCAAACGACGATTCCAAAGCAACTAAAAGAGTCTAACTATCGCAATCACTTTCAGAATCTGCGGAATATATTCTAGTTTCATAATAACACCACCGGGAATTCTGCACGGTGAAACTTTAGGCCCGGGGGGCGTTTTTACGCAGACTTTCGGCAGCCGTTCCTACGCTCTCAAAATTTTTTTCCGAGTTTCACATGCCCATCTTCAAACGACGATTCCAAAGCAACTAAAAGAGTCTAACTATCGCAATCACTTTCAGAATCTGCGGAATATATTCTAGTTTCATAATAACACCACCGGGAATTTTGCACGGTGAAACTTTAGGCCCGGGGGGCGTTTTTACGCAGACTTTCGGCAGCCGTTCCTACGCTCTCAAAATTTTTTTCCGAGTTTCACATGCCCATCTTCAAACGACGATTCCAAAGCAACTAAAAGAGTCTAACTATCGCAATCACTTTCAGAATCTGCGGAATATATTCTAGTTTCATAATAACACCACCGGGAATTCTGCACGGTGAAACTTTAGGCCCGGGGGGCGTTTTTACGCAGACTTTCGGCAGCCGTTCCTACGCTCTCAAAATTTTTTTCCGAGTTTCACATGCCCATCTTCAAACGACGATTCCAAAGCAACTAAAAGAGTCTAACTATCGCAATCACTTTCAGAATCTGCGGAATATATTCTAGTTTCATAATAACACCACCGGGAATTTTGCACGGTGAAACTTTAGGCCCGGGGGGCGTTTTTACGCAGACTTTCGGCAGCCGTTCCTACGCTCTCAAAATTTTTTTCCGAGTTTCACATGCCCATCTTCAAACGACGATTCCAAAGCAACTAAAAGAGTCTAACTATCGCAATCACTTTCAGAATCTGCGGAATATATTCTAGTTTCATAATAACACCACCGGGAATTCTGCACGGTGAAACTTTAGGCCCGGGGGGCGTTTTTACGCAGACTTTCGGCAGCCGTTCCTACGCTCTCAAAATTTTTTTCCGAGTTTCACATGCCCATCTTCAAACGACGATTCCAAAGCAACTAAAAGAGTCTAACTATCGCAATCACTTTCAGAATCTGCGGAATATATTCTAGTTTCATAATAACACCACCGGGAATTTTGCACGGTGAAACTTTAGGCCCGGGGGGCGTTTTTACGCAGACTTTCGGCAGCCGTTCCTACGCTCTCAAAATTTTTTTCCGAGTTTCACATGCCCATCTTCAAACGACGATTCCAAAGCAACTAAAAGAGTCTAACTATCGCAATCACTTTCAGAATCTGCGGAATATATTCTAGTTTCATAATAACACCACCGGGAATTCTGCACGGTGAAACTTTAGGCCCGGGGGGCGTTTTTACGCAGACTTTCGGCAGCCGTTCCTACGCTCTCAAAATTTTTTTCCGAGTTTCACATGCCCATCTTCAAACGACGATTCCAAAGCAACTAAAAGAGTCTAACTATCGCAATCACTTTCAGAATCTGCGGAATATATTCTAGTTTCATAATAACACCACCGGGAATTTTGCACGGTGAAACTTTAGGCCCGGGGGGCGTTTTTACGCAGACTTTCGGCAGCCGTTCCTACGCTCTCAAAATTTTTTTCCGAGTTTCACATGCCCATCTTCAAACGACGATTCCAAAGCAACTAAAAGAGTCTAACTATCGCAATCACTTTCAGAATCTGCGGAATATATTCTAGTTTCATAATAACACCACCGGGAATTCTGCACGGTGAAACTTTAGGCCCGGGGGGCGTTTTTACGCAGACTTTCGGCAGCCGTTCCTACGCTCTCAAAATTTTTTTCCGAGTTTCACATGCCCATCTTCAAACGACGATTCCAAAGCAACTAAAAGAGTCTAACTATCGCAATCACTTTCAGAATCTGCGGAATATATTCTAGTTTCATAATAACACCACCGGGAATTTTGCACGGTGAAACTTTAGGCCCGGGGGGCGTTTTTACGCAGACTTTCGGCAGCCGTTCCTACGCTCTCAAAATTTTTTTCCGAGTTTCACATGCCCATCTTCAAACGACGATTCCAAAGCAACTAAAAGAGTCTAACTATCGCAATCACTTTCAGAATCTGCGGAATATATTCTAGTTTCATAATAACACCACCGGGAATTCTGCACGGTGAAACTTTAGGCCCGGGGGGCGTTTTTACGCAGACTTTCGGCAGCCGTTCCTACGCTCTCAAAATTTTTTTCCGAGTTTCACATGCCCATCTTCAAACGACGATTCCAAAGCAACTAAAAGAGTCTAACTATCGCAATCACTTTCAGAATCTGCGGAATATATTCTAGTTTCATAATAACACCACCGGGAATTTTGCACGGTGAAACTTTAGGCCCGGGGGGCGTTTTTACGCAGACTTTCGGCAGCCGTTCCTACGCTCTCAAAATTTTTTTCCGAGTTTCACATGCCCATCTTCAAACGACGATTCCAAAGCAACTAAAAGAGTCTAACTATCGCAATCACTTTCAGAATCTGCGGAATATATTCTAGTTTCATAATAACACCACCGGGAATTCTGCACGGTGAAACTTTAGGCCCGGGGGGCGTTTTTACGCAGACTTTCGGCAGCCGTTCCTACGCTCTCAAAATTTTTTTCCGAGTTTCACATGCCCATCTTCAAACGACGATTCCAAAGCAACTAAAAGAGTCTAACTATCGCAATCACTTTCAGAATCTGCGGAATATATTCTAGTTTCATAATAACACCACCGGGAATTCTGCACGGTGAAACTTTAGGCCCGGGGGCGTTTTTACGCAGACTTTCGGCAGCCGTTCCTACGCTCTCAAAATTTTTTTCCGAGTTTCACATGCCCATCTTCAAACGACGATTCCAAAGCAACTAAAAGAGTCTAACTATCGCAATCACTTTCAGAATCTGCGGAATATATTCTAGTTTCATAATAACACCACCGGGAATTCTGCACGGTGAAACTTTAGGCCCGGGGGGCGTTTTTACGCAGACTTTCGGCAGCCGTTCCTACGCTCTCAAAATTTTTTTCCGAGTTTCACATGCCCATCTTCAAACGACGATTCCAAAGCAACTAAAAGAGTCTAACTATCGCAATCACTTTCAGAATCTGCGGAATATATTCTAGTTTCATAATAACACCACCGGGAATTCTGCACGGTGAAACTTTAGGCCCGGGGGGCGTTTTTACGCAGACTTTCGGCAGCCGTTCCTACGCTCTCAAAATTTTTTTCCGAGTTTCACATGCCCATCTTCAAACGACGATTCCAAAGCAACTAAAAGAGTCTAACTATCGCAATCACTTTCAGAATCTGCGGAATATATTCTAGTTTCATAATAACACCACCGGGAATTCTGCACGGTGAAACTTTAGGCCCGGGGGGCGTTTTTACGCAGACTTTCGGCAGCCGTTCCTACGCTCTCAAAATTTTTTTCCGAGTTTCACATGCCCATCTTCAAACGACGATTCCAAAGCAACTAAAAGAGTCTAACTATCGCAATCACTTTCAGAATCTGCGGAATATATTCTAGTTTCATAATAACACCACCGGGAATTCTGCACGGTGAAACTTTAGGCCCGGGGGGCGTTTTTACGCAGACTTTCGGCAGCCGTTCCTACGCTCTCAAAATTTTTTTCCGAGTTTCACATGCCCATCTTCAAACGACGATTCCAAAGCAACTAAAAGAGTCTAACTATCGCAATCACTTTCAGAATCTGCGGAATATATTCTAGTTTCATAATAACACCACCGGGAATTTTGCACGGTGAAACTTTAGGCCCGGGGGGCGTTTTTACGCAGACTTTCGGCAGCCGTTCCTACGCTCTCAAAATTTTTTTCCGAGTTTCACATGCCCATCTTCAAACGACGATTCCAAAGCAACTAAAAGAGTCTAACTATCGCAATCACTTTCAGAATCTGCGGAATATATTCTAGTTTCATAATAACACCACCGGGAATTCTGCACGGTGAAACTTTAGGCCCGGGGGGCGTTTTTACGCAGACTTTCGGCAGCCGTTCCTACGCTCTCAAAATTTTTTTCCGAGTTTCACATGCCCATCTTCAAACGACGATTCCAAAGCAACTAAAAGAGTCTAACTATCGCAATCACTTTCAGAATCTGCGGAATATATTCTAGTTTCATAATAAACACCACCGGGAATTCTGCACGGTGAAACTTTAGGCCCGGGGGGCGTTTTTACGCAGACTTTCGGCAGCCGTTCCTACGCTCTCAAAATTTTTTTCCGAGTTTCACATGCCCATCTTCAAACGACGATTCCAAAGCAACTAAAAGAGTCTAACTATCGCAATCACTTTCAGAATCTGCGGAATATATTCTAGTTTCATAATAACACCACCGGGAATTTTGCACGGTGAAACTTTAGGCCCGGGGGGCGTTTTTACGCAGACTTTCGGCAGCCGTTCCTACGCTCTCAAAATTTTTTTCCGAGTTTCACATGCCCATCTTCAAACGACGATTCCAAAGCAACTAAAAGAGTCTAACTATCGCAATCACTTTCAGAATCTGCGGAATATATTCTAGTTTCATAATAACACCACCGGGAATTCTGCACGGTGAAACTTTAGGCCCGGGGGCGTTTTTACGCAGACTTTCGGCAGCCGTTCCTACGCTCTCAAAATTTTTTTCCGAGTTTCACATGCCCATCTTCAAACGACGATTCCAAAGCAACTAAAAGAGTCTAACTATCGCAATCACTTTCAGAATCTGCGGAATATATTCTAGTTTCATAATAACACCACCGGGAATTCTGCACGGTGAAACTTTAGGCCCGGGGGGCGTTTTTACGCAGACTTTCGGCAGCCGTTCCTACGCTCTCAAAATTTTTTCCGAGTTTCACATGCCCATCTTCAAACGACGATTCCAAAGCAACTAAAAGAGTCTAACTATCGCAATCACTTTCAGAATCTGCGGAATATATTCTAGTTTCATAATAACACCACCGGGAATTTTGCACGGTGAAACTTTAGGCCCGGGGGGCGTTTTTACGCAGACTTTCGGCAGCCGTTCCTACGCTCTCAAAAATTTTTTCCGAGTTTCACATGCCCATCTTCAAACGACGATTCCAAAGCAACTAAAAGAGTCTAACTATCGCAATCACTTTCAGAATCTGCGGAATATATTCTAGTTTCATAATAACACCACCGGGAATTCTGCACGGTGAAACTTTAGGCCCGGGGGGCGTTTTTACGCAGACTTTCGGCAGCCGTTCCTACGCTCTCAAAATTTTTTTCCGAGTTTCACATGCCCATCTTCAAACGACGATTCCAAAGCAACTAAAAGAGTCTAACTATCGCAATCACTTTCAGAATCTGCGGAATATATTCTAGTTTCATAATAACACCACCGGGAATTCTGCACGGTGAAACTTTAGGCCCGGGGGGGCGTTTTTACGCAGACTTTCGGCAGCCGTTCCTACGCTCTCAAAATTTTTTTCCGAGTTTCACATGCCCATCTTCAAACGACGATTCCAAAGCAACTAAAAGAGTCTAACTATCGCAATCACTTTCAGAATCTGCGGAATATATTCTAGTTTCATAATAACACCACCGGGAATTCTGCACGGTGAAACTTTAGGCCCGGGGGGGCGTTTTTACGCAGACTTTCGGCAGCCGTTCCTACGCTCTCAAAATTTTTTCCGAGTTTCACATGCCCATCTTCAAACGACGATTCCAAAGCAACTAAAAGAGTCTAACTATCGCAATCACTTCAGAATCTGCGGAATATATTCTAGTTTCATAATAACACCACCGGGAATTTTGCACGGTGAAACTTTAGGCCCGGGGGGCGTTTTTACGCAGACTTTCTGCAGCCGTTCCTACGCTCTCAAAATTTTTTTCCGAGTTTCACATGCCCATCTTCAAACGACGATTCCAAAGCAACTAAAAGAGTCTAACTATCGCAATCACTTTCAGAATCTGCGGAATATATTCTAGTTTCATAATAACACCACCGGGAATTCTGCACGGTGAAACTTTAGGCCCGGGGGGCGTTTTTACGCAGACTTTCGGCAGCCGTTCCTACGCTCTCAAAATTTTTTTCCGAGTTTCACATGCCCATCTTCAAACGACGATTCCAAAGCAACTAAAAGAGTCTAACTATCGCAATCACTTTCAGAATCTGCGGAATATATTCTAGTTTCATAATAACACCACCGGGAATTCTGCACGGTGAAACTTTAGGCCCGGGGGGCGTTTTTACGCAGACTTTCGGCAGCCGTTCCTACGCTCTCAAAATTTTTTCCGAGTTTCACATGCCCATCTTCAAACGACGATTCCAAAGCAACTGAAAGAGTCTAACTATCGCAATCACTTTCAGAATCTGCGGAATATATTCTAGTTTCATAATAACACCACCGGGAATTTTGCACGGTGAAACTTTAGGCCAGGGGGGCGTTTTTACGCAGACTTTCGGCAGCCGTTCCTACGCTCTCAAAATTTTTTTCCGAGTTTCACATGCCCATCTTCAAACGACGATTCCAAAGCAACTAAAAGAGTCTAACTATCGCAATCACTTTCAGAATCTGCGGAATATATTCTAGTTTCATAATAACACCACCGGGAATTCTGCACGGTGAAACTTTAGGCCCGGGGGGCGTTTTTACGCAGACTTTCGGCAGCCGTTCCTACGCTCTCAAAATTTTTTTCCGAGTTTCACATGCCCATCTTCAAACGACGATTCCAAAGCAACTAAAAGAGTCTAACTATCGCAATCACTTTCAGAATCTGCGGAATATATTCTAGTTTCATAATAACACCACCGGGAATTCTGCACGGTGAAACTTTAGGCCCGGGGGGCGTTTTTACGCAGACTTTCGGCAGCCGTTCCTACGCTCTCAAAATTTTTTCCGAGTTTCACATGCCCATCTTCAAACGACGATTCCAAAGCAACTAAAGAGTCTAACTATCGCAATCACTTTCAGAATCTGCGGAATATATTCTAGTTTCATAATAGCACCACCGGGAATTCTGCACGGTGAAACTTTAGGCCCGGGGGGCGTTTTTACGCAGACTTTCGGCAGCCGTTCCTACGCTCTCAAAATTTTTTTCCGAGTTTCACATGCCCATCTTCAAACGACGATTCCAAAGCAACTAAAAGAGTCTAACTATCGCAATCACTTTCAGAATCTGCGGAATATATTCTAGTTTCATAATAACACCACCGGGAATTCTGCACCGTGAAACTTTAGGCCCGGGGGGCGTTTTTACGCAGACTTTCGGCAGCCGTTCCTACGCTCTCAAAATTTTTTTCCGAGTTTCACATGCCCATCTTCAAACGACGATTCCAAAGCAACTAAAAGAGTCTAACTATCGCAATCACTTTCAGAATCTGCGGAATATATTCTAGTTTCATAATAACACCACCGGGAATTCTGCACGGTGAAACTTTAGGCCCGGGGGGCGTTTTTACGCAGACTTTCGGCAGCCGTTCCTACGCTCTCAAAATTTTTTTCCGAGTTTCACATGCCCATCTTCAAACGACGATTCCAAAGCAACTAAAAGAGTCTAACTATCGCAATCACTTTCAGAATCTGCGGAATATATTCTAGTTTCATAATAACACCACCGGGAATTCTGCACGGTGAAACTTTAGGCCCGGGGGGCGTTTTTACGCAGACTTTCGGCAGCCGTTCCTACGCTCTCAAAATTTTTTTCCGAGTTTCACATGCCCATCTTCAAACGACGATTCCAAAGCAACTAAAAGAGTCTAACTATCGCAATCACTTTCAGAATCTGCGGAATATATTCTAGTTTCATAATAACACCACCGGGAATTCTGCACGGTGAAACTTTAGGCCCGGGGGGCGTTTTTACGCAGACTTTCGGCAGCCGTTCCTACGCTCTCAAAATTTTTTTCCGAGTTTCACATGCCCATCTTCAAACGACGATTCCAAAGCAACTAAAAGAGTCTAACTATCGCAATCACTTTCAGAATCTGCGGAATATATTCTAGTTTCATAATAACACCACCGGAATTTTGCACGGTGAAACTTTAGGCCCGGGGGGCGTTTTTACGCAGACTTTCTGCAGCCGTTCCTACGCTCTCAAAATTTTTTTCCGAGTTTCACATGCCCATCTTCAAATGACGATTCCAAAGCAACTAAAAAGAGTCTAACTATCGCAATCACTTTCAGAATCTGCGGAATATATTCTAGTTTCATAATAACACCACCGGGAATTCTGCACGGTGAAACGTTAGGCCCGGGGGGCGTTTTTACGCAGACTTTCGGCAGCCGTTTCCTACGCTCTCAAAATTTTTTTCCCGAGTTTCACATGCCCATCTTCAAACGACGATTCCAAAGCAACTAAAAGAGTCTAACTATCGCAATCACTTTCAGAATCTGCGGAATATATTCTAGTTTCATAATAAAACCACCGGGAATTTTTGCACGGTGAAACTTTAGGCCCGGGGGGCGTTTTTACGCAGACTTTCGGCAGCCGTTCCTACGCTCTCAAAAATTTTTTTCCGAGTTTCACATGCCCATCTTCAAACGACGATTCCAAAGCAACTAAAAGAGGTCTAACTATCGCAATCACTTTCAGAATCTGCGGAATATATTCTAGTTTCATAATAACACCACCGGGAATTCTGCACGGTGAAACTTTAGGCCCGGGGGGGCGTTTTTACGCAGACTTTCGTCAGCCGTTCCTACGCTCTCAAAATTTTTTTCCGAGTTTCACATGCCCATCTTCAAACGACGATTCCAAAGCAACTAAAAGAGTCTAACTATCGCAATCACTTTCAGAATCTGCGGAATATATTCTAGTTTCATATAACACCACCGGGAATTCTGCACGGTGGAAACTTTAGGCCCGGGGGCGTTTTTACGCAGACTTTCGGCAGCCGTTCCTACGCTCTCAAAATTTTTTTCCGAGTTTCACATGCCCATCTTCAAACGACGATTCCAAAGCAACTAAAAGAGTCTAACTATCGCAATCACTTTCAGAATCTGCGGAATATATTCTAGTTTCATAATAACACCACCGGGAATTTTGCACGGTGAAACTTTAGGCCCGGGGGGCGTTTTTACGCAGACTTTCTGCAGCCGTTCCTACGCTCTCAAATTTTTTTCCGAGTTCACATGCCCATCTTCAAACGACGATTCCAA
>OZ005662.1:194186491-194253331 GCA_963930645.1 Salticus scenicus | reverse complement strand
AACAAAATAAGGCATATTTGCTGAGATATTAAGTGTCGGCTTTTACAAATCTCTTTGATGTCAGACTAGGCGTATATATGAGTTCGCAGCTTTCCGTCCGTTTGTCCTTCCGTCCTTGTTTGTTTTAGAAATGTGATGCCCCCCACCCTCAAAAAATAATCTTGGCTACGGCCTTGGTTCGAGCCCCCCCAGAAATTTTTCAAAGTCGGCGCTGCTGTCTGAACCAGTTTAGTATTCTAAAAGTTATTGTTGTGGCATATTTTCAAGTAGCAGCCTGATTTCAAGTGGCTGCAACTTGGAAACTAGATAAATGTTGGAACAAAATTCATCCAAGATATTTGTGTGATAAGTTCAATGTCCAACTTAAATTGATTCAGTATTTCAAAAGATGAGAAAATTGCATATATTTCGGTAATCAGATGCAAAAATTATGTAATCAGAAAACATACGCCAAAAAAAGGCATAAATCTCGCTGATTTTTGACTCAATATATGTATTTAACATCTGTGATATCACTTTTCAGAAATAGCACGAATTTCGTCCATTATAGCAGCGAAAATATTTGCCTATCTTTATTTAGTGAAAAAGAGAAACAATCGCTATTTGAGCAATTAGCCATGATAAAGGTAAATTTTGTTAATAAGACATGAAACGATGGATTTCGACCCAGTGGCAGAAACACCGCGACATAGTTACGGACACAGAAAAGCGGCTTGCAGACAGTTTTTGTCTGCAACTTTCGAATAACAATTCACTTAACTTCTGTATAAAAACTAAAACTAATACTTTTATTATTTATAATTATCTATATTGTGTTGTGTCAAACATTGCTATAAAATATTTAATTGAATGAGATGAATTGAATGAGTACACACAATTGTTTATACTATATTGTCCTGCAGTAAAATTGTATTCGTGTATTGTTGCACGATATCACCTGATGTTACCCCCCCCCCCCCCCAATCACCTTTCAGGCTTTTTGAGTGTAAGCCATTTTCACCACTGATTAACACAAATTTTGCAGACAGATTATGAAATTTTAAAAGCCTGTCACAGACAGCTACGAAACTTTCTGCCACTGGGGATTTCGATAATTCACTGCAAAAATATTATGTTGTTTTGTAATGAATTAACAGCTTATTTCGTACTTTGAAAGATTAAAAGTAAATGTTATCGGTTAAACGATCCCGTATTGTAGATAGACTTTTGTGTTGCGTATTTCTGCAATGTATAAATAATAAAAAAAGTAATTTCATTATTGTTTTGTGAAATAATCTCATATCTCAGCAATCATTTTTTAAAAACATACAAAATTTAATAATTAGCAGTGAAATTCCAGTGGCAGAAAGTTTTGTAGCTGTGTGCGACAGGCTTTTAAAATTTCAAAATCTGTCTGCGAAATTTGCCTGTAATCAGGGATGAGAACGGCTTACACTCAAAAAGCCTGAAGCTGATAGCAGCAATCTTTGGGGGAGAGAGCTTAACAATAGTGGTGATCTCGTGCAACAATACACAAATACAATTTTACTACAGAACTATAGTAATAAACAATTATAAAATAATAAGTTGAACTCATTCAATTAAATATTTATAGCAATGTTTGACACAACACAGTATAAATAACAAAAGTATTAGTTTTGATACAGAAATTTTTATAAGTGAATTATGAAGTGGAGGAGAAGTTTTGGAGCAGTTTTAAAAGAAATTAGCACTTTTCTATGTCCCCGTAGAATCTTAGTAACAGGGGAAAAGAAT
Source organism: Salticus scenicus (assembly GCA_963930645.1). NCBI lineage: Eukaryota > Metazoa > Arthropoda > Arachnida > Araneae > Salticidae > Salticus > Salticus scenicus. The sequence continues at coordinate 194,251,576 of OZ005662.1, read as the reverse complement.
ACGCATATGCTGTCTATCAAGGGAGATATAGGCTGCTTAGGTCGCCGTTGTTAAGTACTGTTTTGTGTGTTCCTACCAAAGAGCATCTAAGACGTCATACATGGGTAGCGCATTGTCGCAGGCGAAAAATGTCCGTAAATTGCAGACAAAGACTGTCTGAAAGTTGTGGGCAATTTTTTTTATTAGTACAGAGACAGACAAAGAGTGTTCGAAAGTTACGGACTAATTGTTTTATTAGTGCAGACAAAAACTGTCTGCAAGCATTTATTCTGTGTCCGCGACTATGTCACCGTGTCACGGTGTTTCTGCCACTGGGGTGAAATAATAGTCTATATTAGCAATTAGTTGCTCTTGCATAATTTTAAAAAATAAGCGGTAAAATGATTGATTCCATATTTCAGCAAATTTATTGCATACATCGGATATTGTCTTTGCAAAAAAGGGCGAATTTCATTGATTAACATAGAGATAAAGCCTATTTCAGCAAACAATTAGGATTAAAATAACCTTATTAAGCAACGGCGAAATGATTGCGTGTTTCAATAATCAGCCACAAAACATCGTGAATTTCAGAAATCACCTTTGAAAAGATTTCAAATTTTATCGATTAACGCCGAATTAATATCGTATTTTAGCAATTAGTTGCACTTAAGCATAAATTTTTGACAGTTAATAGTAAAATGATCACATATTTCCGAATTAGGCTGCAAAATTATTGCATATTTCGGGATTCAGCTTTGAGAAAAGCATAAATTTCATAGATTAGCGGCGAAATAATTGAGTATTTGGAGATTAAACTTTATAAAGAATACGAATTTCATCGATTAGGCGCAAAATAATACAGTGAATTTTATTAGTTAGCAGAGATATAATAGCGGTATTTGGGAATTAAATGTAAATTTTAACTATAAAAATTGACACCATAGTTAGCGGTGAAAATAATCCCGTATTTTCGAAATCAGCTGCAAAATTATTGTGTATTTCAGCATTCAGCTTTGAGAACAAAGTGCAAATTACGTCTATTATCGACGAAATAATTGAGTATTTGGGACATTTAACTTAAAAAACGCAGAAACTTTATTAATTAGCGATGAAAAAAATTATGCATTTTAGCAATCAATTGTAAAATTATCGCGAATTTTGGAAATCAGTCTTGAAATATGTGAATTTTATCGATAACTGGTGAAATTATAGCATATTTTAACAAGTGGTTGTGACTATATGTATAAATATTGTTAATTTCACATTTATTTTTGCACATGCTGTGCAGTTTTTTTTTTTTTTTTTAATAATAATGTATAGACCTTAAAAAAAAAAAAAAAAAAAAAAGATGATACCTATATGTACCAGATTGAACAAATATCGAGAGAGAAAAATAGATACCTACCATTCCTTATAGAATGTGTAATTTAATTATTTATGGGGGAAAATTCTTAGGGAATCTACATATTTAAAGCCTGCAACAACTTAAAAATATTATTGTAGATTACAATTTAAAAATTTTTAAATAAAATTATCTAAAAAATAAATATTTAGAAATTATTTAAGTAAAAATTCTTAAATTGCAAATTAGAAGTATTTTGCAACAAATATTTCACTGGCTCCTAATTATTTTAATTATACTTTTATGAAATTTCAGTTCTTTTGGTCAGTAGATTTTGAGCTACACTAAAAAACTAATATCACCAAGAGATTTAAGATTGAAAAAAAAAAAAAACATTAAAAAACTCAAAAGTCCCAATAAGTATAATTGCTAAGCATATTGACTAAATTACTTCAAATTTAGTATCCAGTTGTAAAATTTTCTCCAGGATCTAAAAGTCAAAATTGTGTATTCGTTGGAAATATAAATTTTAACATCGTTGCACACTATTCGAAAATCTGACTTCCAAACAGGGTTGTTGATTTTTTTTATTTTTTTCAAAAAAATCGATTTTTTTCATTTAAATCAAGATTTAATTGATTTTTATTATGTATTCATACATTATTGTACAACATTTGTTTTTTATTATGTGTATATATATGCACAATATCCACACTATCAATCATTTTACTTAAATTATAAAAATATAAATAATATTCTATTTCTATAGAAAAAATCCATGTAGGCATTTATTACCAACATTTTTATTCAACATAATATCTTCATAATAAGAAGTAATTGTATAACAATCATAAATGCGGTAGTATGAGCCACTCAACTTCAGACTTTGACTTTGTAGCTACAATAATGTATTGAAATAAAGCAAAATTTTACTCACACTATTGAACACATAAAATAATTTTGGAAAAGGATAATTTAGTAGGAAATATGACATATAACTGAAGCAATGTATTAAGAGAAAAAAATCTTTACTCATAGTTTCTAATCAAAATTTTAAAAAAAATAAGGAATTAGGGAAGATAAAAAAAAAAAAAAAAAAGATATCCTAAAAAATTTTTACTTAGGTTTAACAAATATCATTTGAATCAAGAAAATTTTTTCACACTTTACCCATTAACAATATTCATATTTTCATTACCATTTTAATACTTTCACTTTTTTTTAAAAATCTTTTTTTTTACATTTAGTGGGTACAATTCATTAAAACAAGCAGTGACAGCAGCCTCGAATTGTATTTAATTGATTATATGTAGTTAAATTAAAATGTTATTATTTTTTAAAAACTTTTTGGAGCCTGCAGGGCTTTTTAAACAGTACAATGTAAACAATGCTATTATTTTTTAAATATCATATGAGCCAATGCTAAATGACATAAACTGGTATAAGAGCTAAATAAATAAGGAAATATTTTCTTTTTTAAATGTTTTTAGAAATTGCAGAAGTAGGAATTTCATAGTAAATATTAAATAATACATTGGGAAATTGAGAACTAAAAACTTTAAAATATATCCTTAAAGTGTTTGAGATAAATGAAGGCGGTAAAAACTGATAAAACCCGTTACACCATTGCACAGTAAGTATTATGCCAACCCTGTGGCAACTTGTACCGCTAAAACGCTCTAGAGTGATCCCTGGTAGCAGGAGTTGTTTATATTTAATGTCTACGGATATTCCACCTCCTTCCATGACTTAGCGGTAAGGTATATCTATATAGTTTTATTTTCTTAAAACTTACAATTAGTTTTTCATAAAATGTAATTACATGTTTCGTCTGTTATGAAGAACAAAAATGTTGTCAAATATAAACAAACCAGTGTTTCCACTACAGTCGCTTTTTATGCAAAATGCTATACAGTTATCCAAAATATGATCACACATTTATACTAAAAAATTACATTAAATTCTATAATAATAATAATAAAAAAAATCTTTCACAAAAAAGTCACAATAGACAATTTGCACGTTTTCGGATTTTATTCTAATAGAAAATGAAAAGGTAAGAAAATAAATACATACATATTCATTACATGAATAATAATAAATACACAATAAATACATACATTTTCTTTATTTGAAATCTAATGTCTGATTTATAACAATTTTAACATTGCACTATTTACTGTACAGAGAAAACGCAGTATAATATATCGTGACGTCACTCTTTATGACAACAAACTAAAGTAATCGTTGTTTACATTTGATTTCATGCTTTGCTTTGCTTCTTGAATCAGTGAAATAGGTTTTCTATGATATAATAATGACTGATATTAAAAAATTGTAGTATAAATATTGTATTATTTGTATTGTACCATTTTGCACTAATACAACACACAACAGCTAACGCTTCTCAAAAGTTATTTTTTAGCGTTCCACAGGATCCTATGAAACGAAAACATTGGACAACCGCCATGAAAAGAAAACATTTGAAAATGATGATAATGATATTGAATGATTCTAAGATGAAAAAGAAATGCTCAGAAATCACATAAACGATTAATAATCACGAAAGTTAAAACAAATTGCTGCTTACTAACCAGGCTAACAGAATGTAAACATTGAAGCATCATAAACTGTGACGTCAGGCAGCCTTTTGAAGTCACGTGATTTTTGGTTAATTTTAAAATTATTTTTTAAATTAATGAGAACTTTTTTTGCATTTTTAATAAACTTTTTGAAATTTATGGGCCTAAAACTACCATAAGAATAGGATTTTGTTCAAATCCCCCATGTGTGCAAATTCCTCATTCAGGATGAACTTTTTTCATTGTGATTTCGGACAAATTGTGAAAATAGTTTTCAGTTGCATAAATTTGGTAAGAAATGAAATTATAAACAAACTGTCACTAAACAGTGTGAGCAATCTATTAATGATAAATAATGCAGGCCTTGAAAGTGGGTTTAATTTTTAAGATGCATTTGTACAATTAACTGCTATGGGGGAAAAAAAGAAGAAAAAGAAAACTAAGTAAGAAAGCTTTTGATAAGTTTTATTTAGCTTATTTTTGGAATAGCTTTACTATAAGGCGCCCATCGCTGTTGCTGATGTACATCTCACTGAATGAGTCGATTACTGCAAATCGATATTCTGAATCATTACAAAACATCAAAAATACATTTCAAGAAAATAAATTACTGTTTCACTCTGGTGCTTGTTTTGAAATTCACTGAAATAAATTAAGCATATTTTAAAGATTAATAAAATATTTAAAACAGTAATAGAAATTTGAGCTATTTCACCACAAAAAAAAAAAAAAAAAATTCAGAGAGCTTTCAAGCTTTAACACATAAAATTCAGCATTATAAATGATGTATAATCTAAAATAACTTGAAGATTTGCCCCAAAATTTCAAAATTACAGCCTTGCATGAATCTGAAAATGCATGAAAATCTGTACAGAAGCAATCACAAAACAAACAAAAAATAAATAAAATCACTGGATGCAGCTAATTTGTCATGCACGAATCTGAAAATTCATGCTACAGCGGTCAGTATCCCAATATTAAGACTAAAACAATATCACTGGATACCCCTAAGTCATAGCACATGAATCAGAAAATGCATAAAAAATCTGTACTACAGTGATCACTATCCCGATATTAAAACAAAAAAAAACATCACTGGATACTCCTAATTCATGGCACATGAATAAGAAAATGCATGAAAATCTATACTGCATCAATTACTAGAATACACTTTTTTCCCCTAAATAATTCCATTTATTAAAAAGTAAAATAAAATAATAAAATACACTCAAAAAATTAATTTTTATACCTCAAAAACGCATTAAAAAGAAAAATCATTCAGCTGGGCCGCATTACAATAAACACACGCGCGCGGCTGGCACAAAAAGAAAAACAAAGTTCCAAGACAGTTAAATGAAGTACCGATACAAAAAAGTTACTATTAAAAAGTGTCGATACACTGAATCTCATCACAGCATCATGAATCGCCAACAGGTACCCTATAGTAAAGCTTAGCCTTATTTTCTTTATACTGCTTGTGCTGCATTATTATATTTAGAGTAGAGTACAGTATAAGCTTGATACAGGGTTGCCACTCAAACAGGAGAATGAAATTCCCTGACTTTTAAAAGGTTTTCCAGGTATATTCTAAAAAAATTTCAGTCTAACCGTATATTGAGCATTGACTGTGTTGAGGGCAAAATAATTAACGTCCCACTTGTAAACACAAAATTTACATATGACAAAAGTTGCATATAATGATAGCATTTGTCGCTTATAAGCGAGATAAGAAATTCCTTACATGAGCAAAAGAGAAGGGTGGGGGTGTTTAAAAAAAATAGCAGAAGCTAATGGAGAAAAAAAAAAGGGGGGGGGGGGGGAGGGGAAATGACCGTGCATTGGCAGATTTTTCTTTTCACTGACTTTTATAGTCAATTTTCAAATTCCCTGACTATTCCAGGTTCTCCAGGTAGCGTGGCAACCCTGTTGATATAAAGTAGTTTTCATACTACCTTAGCTATATCCGTCAAAAGCATTATAAATGATTATTATGATACACAACTAAGACATTCAAATTCATTTAAAATTTAACAATATTGTATTAATACAGTATATATTGTATCAATACAGTATTAATACAATAATGTATTAATACAGTACATACAACATTTCCCAATTACCCATTACACTAGACTTGTGATGTATCTAATTAAGGCTGTAAATCAGTCAGATAGCTCCCTTTCTCCCTTCCCATGTTATCATATATATATAGGATTTTTGTTGTTTCGTTTTACAAGGCTGTATCATTCAAAAATAAAGTTTTTCGTAATCTGTTTTTTGAAAAGAATAATACAGCTATTTTATTCCAATAAATAAATTTTGGACTGTAATCGAAGTATCTCTTAGTATCTCGATTAGTTAGGATCTCTAATCAAAACATTTAAATTTATTTTTCCAAAAATTGCTAAGCTAAAAGGTGACATATTACGAATAATAACAACATAATTAAAGTAATAATAAACATAATAAAGAATTCGAAAACTTGTTTAATTATCATATTACAGAAAACTGAGTAACATTTTGCGAAAAAAGCGACTATAAAAAATGTAAACAATGGTTTGTTTACAAATAACAATACTTCCGTGCAATCAGACGAAGCCTATAATTACATATACGTAAAATTATAAGCAAGTTTTAAGAATATAAAATTATAAAACACTTACCACTAAATCATGCAAGTAGGTGGAATTTTTGAATAAATATTTTAATTCCCCATTGAAAATAATAATGTAAAAATCACTGCTCACACTCTCGCTCTCATATCTCAGTGTTATTTTAATTTAATAAAAATTATGATTAACACGTTCACGCCGGCGTGGTACACCGGTGGGTCACAGCAAAAGTATCCGAGCACTACCAATATTTGTCTAAATCATGCAAAATTTCGTATTAATTCCAATTACCAATCAACAAATTAAACAAAAACACCGCGGCGCGGACGAATACAGGGAAAGCAATTAGCTTAGCGTCTACAGGATGTACGCATCCGTATGATGTACGCATGCGCTCCAAAGACCATGGACCATGGTATAAATTTGTGTGCATGAGGGATTTATTAAACGTTTTCGCTTTAAAAATATTTTTAATTCATTATGAATAATGATGACATAGAATATCTATAATTAAAAAATTCTTCATTTATTTTAAATATTATCTAAATACTTTTTTGACGAAATGGGAAATCTTAAAATTAAAATTATATTCTTCATAACAAAAATTTATTGACTGCATTCACGTTGGTCAGCCAACCAACGTGTCTTGAAAGTAAGAACCGAATTACGACATTTTTGCCGAATAAAAGCATGCATTTTGGCGGAGTAATATAGTTCTATTTTCAAAGCAACTTTTACAAAAAACAAGAGTTTTCCTGAAAAAAACAAAAACGTTACTCGATTCAGAAAGATCCCATTAACAACATATATTAATTAAATTAAAATCGTTCGTGCGGTTTTAGAGATATTTTTTCATGAATTTAGTTCATTACATCCTTACACCTCACGTTTTGAAAAACTGCCGTTTTTCATGATGTGTGTGTGTGTGTGTGTGTGTGTGTAGGGTGGGGGTGGGGGCTAAGTCTCATGGTAGATTCGTGAAGTAATATATAAATTAATTGCAACACACTTGAAGAACGTGAAAAATGCCGATTAAAAACAACAATAGCACTCTATGAATTCTTTTCATGAACAAAAACAACTGTAGTGTATAGTGCCATGTAGTGAGGTTAAAGTGAGATACAGGGTTTAACCTGGCAAAAAAATTACTTTAGCATTTTAGCGAAAATAGGCAAGCACTATTTTAGCTTTTTCAAAAGTTAATTCTTTGATGCCATTGATTTCTTTTACTTAGCTTTGTTATCCTCAGTTTTTTTCTATTCTTTTGACCATTGATGATTTTAACCAAGCATCCATATTTGTGACTTTAAAAATATGAATCAGAGAAACTATGTTTTAATTTTAACAATAGGAAAAGAGGTACTCATATCATATGTGTAAAATGAAAAAGCAATTGAAAAATCAAGTAAAGTGTAGTGGTAGATAATCGTGAAATACTAGTGCTAAGAATGCTTCTATGAATCAAATTCTGAATTCTGACATACTTTTAAATATTTTTGCATTTAAATTCAATCATTGAAAATTAAAAATAAATCCAAATTACTATATAAATAATCATTCCCAAAAATTTCAGTACTTTCGTAGTTTTTGCCTGCAAATATTACAAAAAAAAAAAAAAAAAAAAAAAATCTGAGTTATTATAGAGATATTTTATACAGTTATCCAGTTTTAGCTTTTTAGCGAAATTCTGACCAACATGTTTTAGCAAAATATGATACCTTTTAGCAAAATGCTAAAAAAACTAATGGCAGTTTAAACCCTGGTGAGATATATATATGCCTTCTATTCTTATAAATACATTTGATATTTCTTACACCAATTTGATTTTATACGTTTTTTTAATCTAATGTTAAAGTGCCACCAGCATATAAAATATTACAATTTGAAGAAATAAATTTCATATGCAAACTCTATAAACTGAAAAAAAAATTGCAACAATTTCTTTTTTGCATGCAAGAAGTATCACAATCTGTTTTGTTACAGTTCTTGTGCCTGATTTATTTCGTTTGATGAAATATCGTACATAATTATTTCACCCAGAAAGAACTGTTGCGTGTTTTTGCAATTTACGATATCTGCTTATCAAGTTTTTATTATTGAGTAGCAGCGAAAGTTTTTATTTTCTCTTACTCTTGTACAAATACAAGATGTATTGTTTTTTGATTTAGAAATCGAGTTTTTGATACACTATGAAAAAAAAAAAAAAAAAAATCCTGTTATATTACAGAGAATTTTCGGCTGCAAAATTGCCAGAAAATATCCGTTATATAGTGAAAAAAATACGTTGACAGAAATTTATCGTAAGAGAACAAATACAGAAAATATTCTCTACTTATCGTTTCTGAAAGTCAAAGCTAATGTTATTTTATGGGAATTTCGTTCCGTTATAACTCATTAACTAATACATATTTTTAAATTCTGTTTACACATTCGGAAAATTCACAACTGTTAAATAGGTTATCGCTTTATAAAAATTTATTTTCTTAATCTTTAATAGTTCATTTTTAATCTAAAATGTGCAAATTTTCACATTGTGAAAATTTGCATTTTACAACTCTAAAATAAAATATTTAAAATTTTAAAAATCAATTTTTAGAAAACGATAACCTGTTTAACAGTTGTGAATTATCTGAATGTATAAACGTAATTTAAAAATATGTATTAGTAACTGAGTTATTTATAACAGGGCAAAATTCTCCATAGAATAACATTGTCTTTAGCTTCGGAGGAAGATAAGTAGCGAGTCCTTTTAAACAACATATTCTTTCCACAGGGCAGATTGTAGCAAAAATTCGCATTAAATAAATTTTTCCAGTTCTGCCGGCCAGGATCGAACCAAGGTCCAGGACATAGTAGGTCACGATATTACCTCACAGCCACGGAACCACGTTTCATGCGGTTATTTAGCATTTCTCAATTTTGCTTTATAACAAATTTTCTGCATGTATATTATATTAAGAAGATAGACATGGTTAAATCAAATTCGATATAGTTTTGAAAATTTCTAATGAACGGGAGCATCATAAAAATGTTTCTCACAAAAATAACTATTTATTCTTATTGAACATATTACTTATTTTGGAAGTTTTAGAAGCGATTGTTACATGAATAATACTTATTTTCAAATAAATAGCCCCCCCCCCCCCCTACTAAAAAAAGATCATAAATTATATTTAAAGGGAAGAGATATATTGAATAACCGTATTCTGGAATTTATAAATTTTTGAAACAGTTTTCTCTGAGAAATTTCAATCTGAAAAAGTGGTGTTAAGAAACTGTATAAGTTGGCAGTTATGGAATTAGGATTTTTCACCATCACTAAAATTAAGTATAAAAATTAGTAGAATTTTTCTGTGTATTTACGTATTGGAGAAGAAATGAGAGTTTACCATTAGAAAATTTAATTTGTTTACTATAACATACTTTTACACATGTCTACATAATGCACCTTAATTTAGTTTTAGGTTTTTAAATGTGCCCAGACTTAAAAAAATGTGAGAACTATTGATGTAATCAATGATGGTTCTGTTGGTTATGTTGAGGAGGTATTAAATGCAAAATAAAGTTTTGATGGATAATTAGTTGATATTTTACTTCATTATATAGGGTGTTCCAAAATTCGACTGACAAATTCAGAGTGGTGATAGAAAGTATCAAGAGGGTGAAAATTTATCATAGAACAGGTTCGCTAACCCTGTTGAGAGGGGGAAAATCGCGAAAAATGCACGCAGGTTTCGACATCACGCTGGAATAAGACACGCGAGACACTCTGCATTACCTCCGAGTTCGCCGGATCTCAATCCGTGAGTCTCTTTTCTATCGGGTCACTTTAAATCACTAGTTTGTGAGATTTCTGTACATACATCGTAAGATTTTACAGCGCGGATTATCGTAACTGTGGCAGACTTCAAAAGCATACCTGGCATCTTCGAGCGCGTCCAGTAGTTTTTACGTCGTTGTAAACTGTGCAATGACGTCAGTGAGTGCTACTTCCAGTAACTCTTGTAATAATTATCAAATAAGTCTTATAGATATGATTGTATTTTTGTCGCTTGTGCTTGACGTTGAAACCTGAGTACGTTTTTCGCGATTTTCACCCTGTCAACGGGGTTTACGACCCCATGTTCTTTGATGAATTTCCATCCTCTTCATGTCTTCTACCGTCCCTCTCAATTTGTCAGTCGAATTTGGAGCACACTGTATAACATGAAAAAATAAAAGATATATTTCTTTTTCAAATATTAAAGTACAAGCAATATTCGTTCTCTGTGGTGTATATAAAGCTGTTATCGCGATATATGAAAAGTTTTGTGAAATCACGTTCTGGTCGCCTCTCTCTCCCTTGAGGGGTGGTTGGGGGGGGGGTGAATTTTGTAAACTCGTTTCTTAGTGGGTGTTTGTGTCACGGAAGGAATGTTTTCAAAAAGTTTCATTATTCTAGATACAGGGGTTTGGGCTGGGCGATGATGAAAAAGTCAGTCAGGTCAAACGATTTTATATATTTAGAGTAGGTTACGTACTTCTTTAAATTTCAGTATTTCACATATTATTTGATTGACTATTTTCCCATTACTTTATGGGCCGCGGTCAAAGCGTATCTAACATATACGGTTTTTCCGCGGTAGCCCAGTCGGTAGAGCTCCGGCCTCGTAATTGGAAGATTGCGGGTTCGGTACTCGAGCCGGCCAAAGACCGTCGTGTACACTAATGGTGGCTGGTGCACGTAAAATCTGTCGTGGCCGCAATGTCCTCCATGTTCCCATCAAAAATTGTACCTCTGGGGGTCACCGATGCTGGAGAGCCACCCCTTCCATGGAGGATCAAAATTGTGATGGCACGTCTCCGGACCACCTTTATGGGTGTGTCCCAGACCGTCGCCAATCGCCCATCTGCGCAGCACTAGTGCGACGTAAAACCCAACCATACGCCCATTATTTTATTTATAACATAAATTAAAAGAAATGTAATTGTTAATTTACAATTGACATGTATTTAAAAGTCGATTAAAAAACGATGCATTTTTGAACTGTTTGTATGAAAAAATACGTAGATGCAACATTCATCTATTTTGAATAATGAATTTTGTAACTATGATAAATTTTGTGAAAAAGCAAGACATTCTGGAGAACAAATATTCTTTTGCTCTGAAAAAAATCTCATGATTTGCATATATTCAATAAGTAACATTAAAAATTTCGGATACATTATTTTTCTCTTGCAGGGATTAGTTGATGTTCATTTTATTTTTCTTTATTTATCTTATAACTTAGTTTTACTTTTCAGATGTTGAGTGGTGTTTTCTGAGAAAACAATATGCTGAAACAGAAAGTTTTTAAACTGGACTATAATTCAATTATCTTTCTCGATACCTGCCAGAAAGAATTTTTCTACTTGCAGTAAGAGTATCTTAGATGATTGAGTTAGGAATTTAAGGAAAAATTTCTTAAATTTGAACTCTAGAACGGAAAATTAAAATGTAAAATTATTTGACAGTGGCCGGTTGTTTCTTTTAGCTTACTAGACATTTTGGGCTAATTATAGAGGTAAATAATTTTTTACCTTCCCAGGTACTGGGTATCCTCTTACCCTTTGAAGATGTAAATTTTCAATATGGGTATCATTAAAAAAAGTAAATAAATAAAAAAAAATAAGACTCATCAATATCTTTAAAAAAAGTTGAACCATAGATTTCTGAAAGTTTCCGATTTTTTTCCCCCATAAAAAAAAAAAAAGCATTCTCTCAGAGATGCCGTCAAAGAAAAAAACTAGTCGGCATAGGTGGACTCTGCTCAGTTCCCCATCATATTTATGTTCTCAGAAATTTCTAGTGCGAGACATATTATAATCATGTTAAAAGAAATGAATTTGACCAAAGCTTGATATTATGACAGAATGAAATCCCCGCCTAATAGGCTATCCACCGTTCACTTCGATATATATATCTTATTCTAATTTATTAATTTATTTTATCAGGGTCAATTCTGTTGTTTAGTTTTCATGCTACTATTTCCAATGCAATAAACCTCAAAATTCATATTTATATGAAAAATTTACAATTTCGCTATGTTGATAAAATCGTAAATTACGAATAATTTACGAAAATTTCCTAGTAGAATATTTGTATTCAATCATGTTCAAACAAATATCATAAACTTAATTTTGAAGTTGTCTAATGTATTTAGGATCCTCAAAATGGAAGTTTATGATCAATTTTGCCTTATTCTGACATGTTAAGTAAATCGTAAATTCCAAATAACTTACAAATTTTTTTTAATTGGAAAAATCATAGTCTATGATATTTATGCCAGTATCCTAAATAATATTTCGAAAGTGGTTTGACATCTTTACGCTGAAAATATCCCTCAAGATTGACGTTTATGTGAAATTTTCTCTATTCTGACATGTTAAGAAATTCGTAAATTTCCAATAACTTACGAAATATTTATCATGGGCTTTATCTGTAGGAAAGAATTTTCTTCTTTTTTTCCGACTAGAAGATCAAAGAAAAATCGCGTTGAAAGTAATTATTTTGTTTGAAAAAGAAAAAGAACTGAGATAGAAAGGGTAGAAAAAATAATTCTATCAGAGTTGAAAAAATGCATACAAATGAAATTTGAAAATGAAGCGTTAAGCTATCAAAAAAGAAATTCAACTTTCGAGAATATATTTGTGAATTTTTAATTAATTAATAATTTAATTTATTTTATTATTTTGAGGTTAATAATTTAAGACAAACACTTCCTGGAATATTTTTTACATCCTTAGATCAAAATAACAAACGCCTTACCAGTGGCTAAAAGATAGAAGCTGTTAGATTGGAAGTGCCGGGTTCGAACACAAGCCGCGCTTATTAGGCTAAGCCGTTTGAGATTTACTGGGTTTTTGCCTCCGAATATCACATGGATATGAGTTAGACCCCACAGAGGGCAATTACCCTGAGTGTAAAAACACGACCAGTTTATAGGCGATTTTAGAGCCAACCACAGATCAGAAGCGATTTTTCGGAAAAAATTGTCTCTACTCCCAGTGTGATAGCGCGCACCGAACTTGCCCAACTTTTTCAGAGCTGTCTTGATAAAATTGTCTCTACACACAATTTTTCCACTGACTCATCCAATCAGGATGCGCTATTTTGATACGTCATATTTCCAAGATGGCGGAACACGGGAATCGCTTAAAGTGGAGATTTGAAGAAGAAATATTATCGTTAAGCACGTTTATTTTACCGTTAAATGATAAGAATTTTGAATTAATCGTTTTTATTTTCGTATGCCGTTATGACAATAGTTGTCAAAAAGATCAAAATAGAAATAATAATGCGATATTTTACACAAATGAAAGTGAATTTTAACACTAATCATTGCGTATTTTATTCGCGCCAAGAAAAGTGATAATCGTCAGAAGTTAGTCTTCTTTTATCCAACTTTTCACCCGTCTATTGTAACTTCTATGGTGTTTTCGTCGAGGAAAAATCAGTGCTAAAGACTAGCGTCTCGCCGCAGCGCCGGCTCCCTACAAAAATGCTAACTGAGCATGCGTACAGACTTGGATTTTTGGAAGTTGTTTCTGATACAGTTTATTATTATTTTTACTTAGCTTAAAAAAAAACCTTGAATTACAATACAAATTTAAAATATTTATTTTTATGTTTAAATAGTAAACAAAAATTATTTTAATTAAATTATAATTATTATTTATACTAGTTTAAATTTGTTAAATATGTTATTTAAATTACTTCTTTTTAAAATTCCTTTAATGCAAAAATGTTTCAAATGACAAAAACATCCCCCCTCTAAATATTTCTTTCCATATTTTATTACAATAATTGCAATTTATGAATTAATAGACTACAAAGAGAATTTGAAAATTAGACCGGGTAAAATGTTTTATTAAAAAATAACAACTTTTTTTTTTTTTTTTTTTAAGGAAAATTAATAGATAGTTAAAAAAATTCTTTAAAAACGAAACTGCCATTTTCTTGAAATAACTTCAGTACAAATTTAAATTTATTGCATTTTTATCTATTAAACAGTTTATTTTATTTTACTTAGCTTAAAAAAAAAAAAAAAGAAAGAAAGAAAAACGTGGATTGCAATAAAAATTTATAATAGAATTTTTAAATATGTAAAATATTTATTCTTATTTTTACGTTTAAATAGTAAACAAAAATTATTTTATTTAAATTTTAATTATTATTTAAACTTATTTAAATTTATTAAATATGTTATTTAAATTACTTCTTTTTAAAATTCCTTTAATGCAAAGATGTTTCAAATAATAAAAACTCTCCCCCCTTCCTAAATATTTCTTTCCATAATTTATTACAATAACTGCAATTTATGAATTTATAGACTAGAAAGAGAATTTAAAAAACTGACCAGGTAAAAAGTTTTATTAAAAAACAGCAACCATTTTTGTGTGTGTGTGTGTTAGGAAAATTAATAAATAATTAAAAAAAAAAAAAAAAAAAAAAAAAAGGTAAAAGAGTTCTTTAAAAACTTAAGAAAAGAGTTCTTTTTTTTTTAATTATTTAAAAGAGTTCTTTTTTTTTAAAAAAATTACTTCTTAAAAAAAAAAAAAAAAAAAAAAAAAAAGTCTCAACAAACATTTATGAATACATTTTTAAGGAGTTTAGTGCTTTATCTTGGTGCTTAGGGCAGGAGCCCCAGGTTCCCGTGCTATAGTCAGGCTTTGACTACAGACGAAAACTTGTTGTCAAAACCTTTTTAATATTTTTTATTTACATGGAAAAATAAAATAAATAAATAAATAAAAATACTACCAAAATATCAGTTTAAAAAAATTTCTTTTCGAATTTGAAATCTGTATTTCAAACAAATTTCTTATTCTAAATTTATTGCACTGGCAAAGAGATTCTGTCATCTAAGGTGATAGATGGTAGGAGCTAGCTTTGAATCAGGTACACGCTTGTTAACCTAGTTGTGCGACTTTTCCATGGTCTTCTTAGGAACTCGCATTAGAATGTGCTAGGTCACCTTAAAAAGACTGCCCAGAGAACATCTCACTCAGGCCTAATCCCACATTCAGAAACACACTTTTAAAGATTCTGTAGAAAAATTGCTGCCTTGTGCTGGTGCATTCATGTTGCACATTTGCCTGTTTTTTTTTTTTGGTCTGATGGAGAGTCATGCTTTATTAAATTGAAATAATTGCTGAATGCTTTTACAATGAGAAGTTTTCTTATTTTCTTCACATCAATTAACTTAAATAACTCTCATAAAAATATTCTTTTAAAATCTTCACAGGAATTAGTATTCAATAAAAAAGCAAGTCTCTATGTAGTGTATTAATTCATAAATTGCAGTTATTTTAATAAAATATGGAAAGAAATATTTAGGAGGGGGGTGTTTTTGTCATTTGAAACATATTTGCATTAAAGGAATTTTAAAAAGAAATATATTTAACAAATTTAAACAATTTTAAATAATAATTAAAATTTAAATGAAATAATTTTTGTTTACTATTTAAACATAAAAATAAATAATTTACATATTTAAAAATTCTATTATAAATTTTTATTCTAATCCACGTTTTTTTTTTTTTTTTTTTTTCCTTAAGCTAAGTAAAATAAAATAAACTGTTTAATAGATTTAATAGATTAAAAAAAAAATGCAATAAATTAAAATTTGTATTGAAGATATTTTAAGAAAATAGCTGTTTCGTTTTTAAAGATTTTTTTTTCTTTTAATCATTTTACCTGGTCTATTTTTTAAATTCTCTTTGTAGTCTATTAATTCATAAATTGCCGTTATTATAATAAAATATGGAAAGAAATATTTAGGGGGGGAGTGTTTCTGTCATTTGAAACATCTTTGCATTAAAGGAAATTTAAAAAGAAGTAATTTAAGTAACACATTTAACAAATTCAAACAAGTTTATATAATAATTAAAATTTAAATAAAATAATTTTTCTTTATTATTTGAACTTAAAAATAAATATTTTACATATTTTAAATTTGTAATGAAATCCAAGTTTTTTTTTTTTTTTTTTTTTTAAGCTAAGCAAAAAAAAAAAAAAAAAAAGCAATAAATTTAAATCTGTATTGAAGATATTTCAAGGATATGGCAGTTTCGTTTTTTTTTTTTTTTTTTTCCTTAGTTATTTTTTTTAAATTATCTATTAATTTTCCTAAAAATAAAGTTACTATTTAAAAAGAAAAAAAAAAAAAAAATAGAAATGTTTAGCGGTGGGGATGTTTTTGTCATTTGAAACATTTTTTGTATTAAAGACTAAAGTAATACACATAAATTAGGAAAATGTGCTAAAAGGGTGATGCCTCGCCAAACTCTGTTTAACTTGCTCGAATCCAACAACTTCCAAAAATCCAAGTCTGTACGCATGCTCAGTTAGCATTTTTGTAGGGAGCCGGCGCTGCGGCGAGACGCTAGTGTGCTAAAGTCAGCTCAAAAATTGGTTGTTTCTAAAGTTGCTGGGTCTGATAGGCCCATTAGGAATTGTCTACCTTATAAGGAGTCTTAAAAAAAAAAAAAAAAAAAGAAAAAAACTTAAGAACTGTAAATTTAAAAAGTAAACACTTGAGATATACTGGCTAATATATCCCATTTATTAAATCAGTCGGAAAAAATTGTTATTTTGGTGCAGGTGTAGGGGCTGAAGCCGATTGACTGCACGAGGCTTTTACTGTAAAAAAATTCAGTAACGTTACTCTTATACATTGGATACATTCCTGGCTTTAATAAGTTTGGGGCAGGTTTCTGAGAATAACAGGTTTTCGACCATGAAACTTTCCTGATTTCTGGAATGTAGTAGTATTTTGATTGTGTGTATATTTGATGGTTGCTGATATTTTCAAGGAACAATACTGGTAAATATTGGGCACATTAGCTGCCCAAAATTTCCCATGAAAGTGCCGGATTTTTTTTTTTTTTACAATGTACTTGGAATTCTACATAAAATAGCAAAACTTTGTATTCGTATGAGTAGTTTAAGAATAACGCCTCTTATTAATATAATTAATTCAGTTTTATCCCTTTATCCTACTACATTATGAAATAGATAAATAGATAAATAAAGGAATTTAAAATCATTTTTTTTAGTAAATCAGAAACGGAATTTTAAATACTTTTTCTTTTTAATTGCTTAAGAAATTTTTTAAACATATAAGCAATACAAAATTATAGATATCACGTCATCCCAGTATTTAATAAGGATTAGGGAGGTAGCACTTGTACCATTAGTGCATAGAGCTCAAATAAAGAATCAAAACCTTCAAAAAACGTAAAAAATCATGTATTCTTTATATCCTTTATATTTTTTCTACTTTTGGTAGATTCTTAAAGTGGTACATAAATTAATACATAACACATGTGAAGTGGTACATAACACATGTGAAGATCGTGTAAAATGTCAATCCAACGCAGTGATAATACTCTATAAACTCCTTTTTTGAACAAAAATGGCTGCTTGTAGCGTCTAGTGCCATTTAGTGAGATTAAACTGAGGTATATACTTCCTATCTTTATAAATAATTTTGACATGCCTTATACCAATTTAATTTTATACTCTTTCTAAGCTAACGGTATTTTAAAGTGCTATAGATAAAGGGCTAAAACGGTATACTTGTCGTACTTCCAACATCCTAATTAATATTCCGTAGTCATGTTACTCCCGTCCCTTTTCTCACACCAATAAATTTTTAGAGTAATAGTCTCCAAATGCAATTACGATTGAATAAGAGGAAAAATACTCTAAAAAGATACCGGTGCAACAAAGAAGGCGGAGCTAACAATACTACGGAATATTAATTAATATGTTGGCAAGTATGACTTGTTGAATTTTGAATTAATTTTTCAAGATTAAATGGTAACGCCTAAATGTAACACAATATTCTTATTTTACGCTCAGATTAATATACATAGTCATACTTGCCAACATCCTAATTAATATTCCATAGTATTGTTAGTCCCGCCCTTTTTTCACACCAGTAAATTTTTAGAGTAATTTTCTCCAAATGCAATTACGATTATATAAGAAGAAAAATACTCTAAAAAGATAGTGGTGCGAAAAAAAAAAAAAAAAAAAAAAAAAAAAAAAAGGCGGGGCTAACAATACTACGGAATATTAATTAGTATGTTGGCAAGTATGACATAGTTCAGATTAATTTCATAGCTTGATTTCTTTTCAATTTAAATAGAATTTTTCATCCTTTTCCTCAAAAATACGTAATTTATATTTCCTATTTTTAAATGAAAAATGTACACCAGATAAGTATTCTAAAAACACTAGATGTTATAAAATATTTCGAACCCATTATCATTCAGATCAGTTGCTGTTTTAATATTTTTAATAGTTGATGTGGTTTTCTTCCTTTTCTTTATTTATTAGTTCAATTATTTATTCTCATATATTGATTATGCATCTGATAAAAACTCTATGTACATTGGTGGAAAGAGAAAACTTTTCAAATTTAAATATACTTATCTTTTATTATACTCGTTGGAAAAAAATTTTCCTTTTTAGGAAGATCAAAGGGCAATCTCGTTAAAAGTAATTATTTGTTAGAAAAAAAAAAAAAAAAAAAAGAGGGCGGAGATGAAAAAGATAGAGATACAAATTGTATCGGAGTTTGAAATACATGCAGATGAAATTTGAATATGAAGCGATTAATTATTATGAATAACATTCGACCTTTAAATAATAGTTATGATTTTTTAATTTAGTTTTTTACTGAAATCAGTAATTTTAAGGAAAAATTTCCAGAAAAATATTTATTAGCTTTGATTAAAATATGTATATACGCACCAACTTCCAGCTCATTCAAATAATCCATTTTGACGCTATCGCGTTCACTCACACTCACACATACACGCACAACGCACATACAGCATTATAAAAATAACAAAAATGAACGCAATAGACCTTAAAATTTATAGGTATACCAAAATTTCAAAGATGAATTTTTGTCATGATTTCCATACTTTCCTTACACAGGTATGTTTGTAAAGCAAAAATAATTTATAATATGTATAGTAGTGAAAGTCAAATGGACATCAAATTTTTACTTACCGAACATACATATGTAAGGAAAGTATTGTAATTATTCCAAAAATTCAAATTCGAGATTTTGATGTATCTACACGTTTCGAGGTCCATTGAATTCATATTTGCTATTTTTATGTTGATGTATGCATGTATGGAGGAGTGTATGTATGTGAGTGAACAAGATAGCATCTAAACGCTTTGTTCGAATGAGCTGAAAGTTGATACGTATGTTATAGGTCACCGTAGTACGAATCTTTTTGATTTTTCTATTGATCGTTATGGTCTATGAGCTCAAATTATTTAACGTGCGATAGTGTCTAAACACCTTATTCAAATAAACTTGAAAATTTATACACACGTTATAGGTCATCGTCACACAAACTATAAATTTTGGAGAATGTAGGGCTCAAAATTTTTTTTTAAAGAGACGCAATGAAAAATTCTTTATCATTGCGGCCTATGGGCTCAAATTATTTAAAGTGCAATAGGTCTAAACGCCTCATCCTATTGAGTTGAAAATTTGTATAGGTCACCGTTGCACGAACTGTATATAGTTTGGTGAGTCTAGCACTTATAGAGTTTTACAGGGACACAACGAAAATTTCTTTATCATTATGATCTATGGGCTCAAATTGTTTGAAAGACAATAGCGTTAATTTAAACAACATACTTTAAGAGAAAAATACTCAAATACCCTATTATAATTTTCTCTTTTGTTTATTTAACGACCTCTACTACTTTAATTTATATATACAACTGTTAATTACCTAATGCTCAGAAAGTGGTGTGGAGTCACTCCAGATTTTTTTTTCATTTTTTAATGAAAACTTCTTATTAAAAAAGCGAATAAGTAATCTAAAATATTAAATAATATTAAGAAATTCAAATATATTGTCATTCAGATTTGTTATTGTTTTAGTATCATGTACGATAATTAATGACGTTTTTCAACTTCTTTATTTATTACTGCAGTTATTACTTTCTCTTAACCATAAAGTAGAGAAAGTATTACTTTTGGGTCAAATTTTCGAAATCGAGTTTTTGTTACATTTATATGTTTTGAGGTCCCCTGAATCCAAAAATAATGTTTTCTGCGGTTGGTCTGTGTGTCTGTTTGTCTGTATGCGTGCCTGTTATTAGCATATCTGAAGAACAAATAATAGCAGGACGTCCAAACTTGGAATTCTAAATGTGTATCATATAGGGATGCTACACTAAACTTTTCAATGAAATGAAGCAAATGGTTCGTGTACAGGGACACCCAAGCGAATTCAAGTACGTTACATCTATGGGTGAAGTTAGAGGGAAATAGAGTTTAACACCAATAGACTGCACTAAACCAAATGAAACGAAAATACATTTTGTATATGCGTAAAAATATGTTTCACGTATAATATGGTGTGGAAATCATTAACTGTTCGTTTACAGGGCTACACAAAAGAACTATATTATAGTGCAACAATACTTGAAAATTGATGGAAGTGTATTTCAGGTTGTGCCGTGTGTTATTAATATATAATTATATTTATGTGCACCACGTAATGTGTACATATTCTTATGAAGACATACAGGGCTGCCAATGTTTAAGAAATAACATTCTTTTTTATTGTTAGTGGACGTGCTTTAGTATAATATTTTAGCATTTCCAGGAATTGAAATTAATTAATCATGACCATATGATTAATAATATATTTTTTTTAAAACTAAATATTCATTGCTTGGTTTTTCGTATACTTACACGTTTTGAGGCTTCCTGATTACTAAAATGAAGTTTTTGACGCTTGATCTTTATCTGTGTCACTTAGAGTAAATTAAGAACAAAGGATTTTAGGCGATTCAAATGTTGTATTTTGAAGTGAATACGTTTGTTACTAGAAAAGTTTGATCAAGATTAATGAGTTTCAAGGAATGTTGCGTGTGAAAGTTGCCTGAATAATTTTAAATGAACTTTTGAATTTAATAATAGATTTGAATTGCACATAAATGTATACCTACATTTATGTTGGACTGAGGGGAGCGGAAGCCCCCTCACACAAGAGTTTTTGTCAAATAAAGCTTTTCCGAAAGTCTAAGTTGAATTGTTTTAACATAGGTTTGCATAACAGTACTCGTTATCTTACCCCTTAATCTCCAGTCTGTTTTTATAGTATTAAATTTCAGAGTAACAGAAAGTCGTGTGAGTGACACACCAGATTATTTATTCTGGTTTACTAAATACGGATCTGCTGAAAAATCAATTCTTTGAAAAGGGAAAACTTTCAAATTTGAATATAATTATCTTGTACTTTACCTATGGGAAAGAAATTTTCTTTTTCAACTAGAATTACTAGAAGATCAAAGGGCAATTTTGTTGAAAGTAATTACTTTGTTTAAAAAAGAAAGAGAACGGAGATGGAAAAGTTAGAGAAACAAATTCTATTGGAATTTGAAATACATGCAAATGACATTTGAATATGAAGCGATTAATTATCGTGATTCGTGAATAAGATGCAGCCTTTGAAAAATAATTACGATATTCCCGATTTGATTTTTTCTGAGGTTAATTGATTTATGAAAAAGAAAAAAATAATCTGGTGTGTCACTCTCACGACTTTCTCTTACTCTGCATTTCAATACTATAAAGATAGATTGCATATTAAGATAATTTTTTATTTGTACTTTTTATTTGCAGATAATTTTTTTATTTGTACTCATGTCTAGTCTTTCCATGTGCATTTAATTTATCGTGAAGTAATTTGGAGCCAGGTTATGCTAACAAACGTGTTTTTGACTGTTGAAATCACAGGGGAAACAGGGGGGGGGGTATTTCGGAAAAGTTGATAGATATAATTTTAGGTTGGGTAAAGACTTAAATTCCTTACAAGCGCTAATGAATTTCGTCCAGCCGTTCTCACGTGATACCCGGACAAAAATAGCGCGTTACAGACTTACAGATACGATGACCCACACACACACAGACAAAATTTTCTGAAGTCATTTTTGGCTTTCATGGCGTGTGAAATGTGAAGATATTGCAAAAATTTTTGATTCTGACAAATTTACAGACAAATTTTATTAATATATATCTTATTTATTTATGTATTTTCTTCTTTCATTTGATAATTCTGATCACACCAGTATTTATATTTAAGTTCTTCTTTATATATATTTGCTATTCATTCAAATCAATTTTGTGCGTTGCCGCTTTGATTGCAGCACTCATGCCTACTTTGTTCGCCTGACGAAAGGTCGTGTGTTTTTTCGACCCGAAACAGTTGTTGCGAGTTCATTACATTTTATGGTGTTTATTCAAAGTTTTGTACTTATTAGATTCAATACACACACACGCACACACATACAAAATCATCGTAATATGTACATAAAAATGATATAATGATACTTCCTTATTTGATTTTCATTTTTTAAATTTAAGGGAACCGCTAAAGTCTGTTCTCTTCGAAAAAAAAAAAAAAAAATCTTACATTAATCATTGAAAAATCAGAAAACTGCTGTCAAAAGAATTTGAAGTGTGCAAATTTTAAATACATCAAAGTTTAAGAAAAAAAAAAAAAAAAAAGTTAAACTGGCATTATTGTGAATTTATAAGCATCTGTTTAGTCTCCCCCCCCCTTTAATAAAACTAATACGTTCTAATATTTATATCAAGTGCTAGGATGAGATATTTTAGCCCTCATTACTACTACTATTTTTACACAATAATCTCTAATGGCCGTATTCTCCAATAACCTCAACTTCCGGTTGAACACAAAAACTTGAAAAGCGTATAAAGTCAGGGTTCAACATTTCAGCAAAGTTTGACGCGTTGCATCTGCCATCTAGCGGCATTGTTATTTTCAGATTTCTTAGCTGAAAATAACCAATCAAAAATTATATGAAAACTTTGACACTAGATGGCAGCAGAAGCGTGCCAAATTTTCTTTGAAAGCAACACTCTGCCTTTAGACCCCTTTCAAGTTTTGGCGTTGAACCGGGAGTTGAAGTTAATGGTGAATAAGGCCGTAAGCTGTGTAATAAGGACATAATGCTATAAAAATACCATAAATATTTCTGCATGAAAATAGTGGTAGTTATAAAGACGAAAATTTCTCATCCCCAAAAATATCCCGAAATAAAGGGCGGTGAGTACAACCCCTGCTTTTTGATATATACAAGAACTTCGTAAAAAAAAAAAAAAAAAAAAAATAGGTAGATTCTAGATTCAATATTCCCGAAATGTCCAATGAAATTGTTACTCGTACCACAAAGGTCAATATTAAACAAATAGTTGCGAAATAAGTTTCATGACCCTTATAAAGTAGATGTACAATCGGAGGTTGAGGCGAAAGGATATCGCCGCGGGTAAGCGGTATGGAAAGAAAGATGTAGCGTCGAGTTAGGGTAAAAGGATGTAGCCAGTTGTGAAAGTAAAATGTTGATTGGAGATTGAAAACGCGAAAATGGGCCCAGCACAGTCGATGACGCAATAGATTGAAGTTGGGATGATTTTACATCGGCGTGGAGTAACAAAAAGGAAAGTAAATTTACGCACGTTGAATAGGATGGATGAATACGATTAAATAGCGGAGGTAGAGAATTGAAGAGATGAAGGTTTGCTGTTTCAAGGTGTTTAAATAGCGGAAGATGGAGGAAGATAGTTTGGTGGTCGCCATTTTTTACGAAGGTAGAGGCCGACGAAAATTTAGCGTGACTTTGTCACAAGGATCATTAGAGACAAAAAGTCTTTGTAACTATAAGTCTCAAGTTGTAAATAGTGTTGTTGTGTTGGCAGTGTAGTTACACTGCGGGAGTGTTATTTAAAAGCGGATTTAATGATCTTCGAAGTGTTATAATTGGAGTGTGTAATAAGTAGTTTAGAGGTAGAATCGTCTTTTCGTTGACAGGGAGTAGTGTCCAAGGTACTTCTTGAGAGTTAAAATTCTAAGCTAACTTCGTCAGTTTACGTCGATCACAAATGGTGAGATTTATTTTTACATTACTTGAAATCATTTATTTAATTTGATTTCTGAGTTTCTCTCTTCATCGAACTTGCCCTTATTTCAAGCAGAAATAAACTTTTAGTTATTTTAATCTAAAGATTCTCGTTCCATTATTTACTAAATTAAGTACTAGTTTAGAATGGGGTCTGAAGCAGCAGATGAAGGGGCTCAGACCTCACACACTATCAATATATATAAAAAAGGGAAATAAAAAATGTTAATAAGTTACAGAACAGGTTTTTTGCTGGTTCAGAAACAATGATCAGTTGCTTAAACCTTAAAGCACTGTGTCTCTCATGGACGTCCGCTCAGCACAAATGTCTAGAAACAAACGAACTCATTCCGGAAAGGCATGTCCCCTTTTATATTCTAAGCGATAATTTGGCAAAATTTTGAGTTAAAAAACAATGAACTAAAAAAAATAAATAATAATAATAATAATAATAAAAAAAAAAAAAAAAAAAAACACGAAAATTCCAGTATCTCAGCCAGCATTGTCAACCATACGATAATATATTCCAACATTTCTAATTTTTAAATCAGGCTTCACGCCAGTATTTTTCTATATAAAATATTCCTTATAAGCTGAGATTCCAAGCTTATAATGCATAAATACAGTGTCCAAGTTTTAAAAATAGTAACCTACCATTTTTGTCCAATTTGATTCGTTGTCAAGTTACTGAATTTGTCACCAAGGCTGACCTTAAATATCAATAGAGCGGCTTTGTTCTCTTCTTGCCTGTAAAACTGTACTTTTTGCAACAGCAGTTTAACTTAAATATATATATATATATATATATATTATTTAGTAACAATCTATATATGCATTTCTATCATTCCGATTTTTGATTGGTCTAGATTTAACTACTTTGGTGATGAAAGTAGGCCATTTTTTTTAGTAAAAACTGATGAATTTTTTAAAATACTGCATAGATGTTATAATTTTTTAAAAGAGCTCTATAAACTGTTCATTTTTTGTGAGGACACTATATTCATCAAGTTATTAGATTTAATGATATTACGTTACAAAGTTTCACAATGCGATATCATTGATTGCTTTTATCTTAAAATAAGAGTCTAATATTAAACAAAAAGCAGTCTAATATTAAAGAATAATGAATAACTTTCTAAAAATTATCAGTTTTGAAGTTCTAAGAGCTGGAATTTTTAAATTACAGTGTACTTATTTCCCATACATAATCCATTAAATTTGGAAACAATTGTTGATTCATTCTTGAGAATCATTCACATAAGACCATAGAGCATTGTTGCAAAACGAGGGCAAAGCGGAAGAAATATTTAATTTAATTCAATTTGTAATACAGTCGGTAACAAAAGTGTCCGAACACTAGTAAAAATTCCTATGTAAAAAAAGTACACTTCGTACGGTTTTGTTAAATAAATCCTTATTGAATCATGTTCTTACACTAACTAAGAACAGGATTCGACAAGGATTTATTTAACAAAACCGTATGAAGTGTACTTTTTTTACATAGGAATTTTTGCTAGTGTTCGGACAATTTTGTTACCGACTGTACGTTATTTTGACTTTTTGACCTTAAAAGGGATTTTTAATTATGCTACAAAGCCCAAAATGTGATATAAAAAATAAATAGTGATTCAATTCTTTTGAAAATTCAATTAAATTCAATGACCAGCGAAGCGGGCGTAGCCTGCTAGTAATGAATATGGAACACTATTTCCATAATTGTAAAGATTTTCCCCCTTTCCTGCCTGATCAGTGCTGCCAGATTTTGCGAATTTTTTATTCAATATCCACTACTAAATTTTAATGAAACAGTTCCCTGATAATTTCGAAGATTAATAGTTTATTATTTATATCAAATATCACTTCTCAAAATTATTGGTGACAATTGAATAAAAAAGTATCAAATTCTGGCCTGACAAGTACAGTCGGTAACAAAAATCTCCGAACACTAGCAAAAATTCCTATGTTAAAAATGTACACTTAATACAGTTTTGTTAAATAAATATTTGCCGAATCCTGTTTTCAGACTTACTAGGAACAGGATTCAACAAGGATTTATTTAACAAAACAGTATTAAGTGTACTTTCTTTATATAGGAATTTTTGCTAGTATTCGGAGACTTTTGTTACCGACTGTATTCTTCGACCACATTTCATGAAACAATGGAAAGATCTGCGCAAGTGCTATCTCAACTAGTCCAATGCTAAAATAGGGGTGACAGTCATCTGAATCTGAGGAAATGAGCAATAACACAGAGCGCGGAATTACTGGATGTTTTCCAAATTTCAAACTGTCGGTCAAGCTGGCATCCCTCCAACATTTTGGACGTGTCCTCACTGCTACTCTTTAACTACATTTCTTGCGACCATGGAAGCCTCTGCGCAAGTGCGGATTCAACGAGTCCACTAGTAAAATAGGGGAGACAAGCTTTTCGTTGAGAGAAAATATGCGATAAGGGAATACTGAATGACTGGATGCTTACTAAATTCAAACCTGTTGGTCAACTTGGAAACCCTCCAAGATTTTCGACTCGTCCTCACTGCTAGGCGTAGGAAACGTGGTTACACTATAGTTTTACGATATGTGGCTGCACTGTATATCCTTTTGCTTATCTTTTTTTATTCATTCTCTATTCATTAAAAAAAAAAAAAAAAAAATGTGTTATATATTTCTCAAAATTCAAAAATTAATACAAAACTTTCTACAGTAGAATAGTCATGAAACTTTATTCTTCATTTTGAATTCGACCTTAACATAAAATGTAAAAACTCCGATACATCGATATACTTTTATGAAAGTTGGCGCACTTTTTATATTTTAACAGGGAAGAAAAATTAAATTTTCATTTACTAGAGAAAATTCTTGCTGAACACTGTGCAACTCTACCTACATTTACACGTTACTCAAAACCAGATCAAGTGAACACGACATAAAAAAGAAAAGTCAATATCTCTAAAGGCGTTTCCGTATTAGTAGTTTCGATAAAATTATCTTATTTTTACTTTCTTCTATATGTAATATAGAGAAAGTATTGGATTCGCGAAAATTTTCGACCTCCGTTTTTTGACGGATCTACACGTTTTGGGATGTCCTGAACACGAATTGATAGTTTTTAAAAAATGTCTGTCTGTCTGTCTGTGTGTCTGTCTGTCTGTCTGTCTGTCTGTCTGTGTGTCTGTATCATTTTTTTGTGGACGCTGTATCTCACGAACCAATGAATGAAATTTAACCAAACTTGGTATTTAGTTGCACCCTGACATGAACTGGTGCCCATTAGATTTGGGGATCAATAGCTCAACAGGTGGCGTTGTGATCGCATTTTATGCAAATTTTTAACATGGCAGCATAGGACAAAATTCCATATAAATGAGCATAAAGAGAGTTAATTTAAACTTGTGATTGTAAAATTAATATGAATTATTGATAATAGTAGTAGTTAACTAGGAAAAAAAATTTGTGCATGGGGGGGCATCGGTTCCCCCCCCTGGGGGGTAAGTACCCCCCCGGGAGAGTTAAATTTTGAAGATGGGTATCATTCGAAAGATCTCGTCAATACCTTTAAAACGAATGGTTGAACCATAAATCTGTGATAATTTAAAACAAAGTTATCGAATTTTTTTACTTTTAACAAAAAAAAAACTTAGAAAAAAATCGTATTTTATTTTATTTATTTTTTTTTTTAACGAAATTTTACCAAACTTGGTATTTAGTTGGTCCCCGACAAAAACTGGTGCTGATTATATTTGGGGATGAATAGCTCAACAGGAGGCGCTGTGATAGCATTTTATCTAAATTTTTAACATGGCAGAATAGGACAAAAATTCGTATAAATGTGCATAATAAGAGTTATTTTACACTTGTGATTGTAAAATTAATATGAATTATTGATAATAGTAGTACGTAACTAGGAAAAAAATTTTGTGCATGGGGGGGCATCGCTTCCCCCCCTGGGGGGGGAAGTACCCCCCCGTGGGGGGTAATTTTTGAAGATGGATATCATTCGAAAGATCTCGTCAATACCTTTAAAACGAATGGTTGAACTATAAATCTGTGATAATTTAAAACAAAGTTATCGATTTTTTTTACTTTTAACCAAAAAAAAAAAAAAAAAAACTTAGAAAAAAATTCGCATTTTTTTTTTTTTTTTTAATATTGTTACTGATTGAATATGTATAGGAAAATATAGAAGAAAGTCTTGTGGTGGCCACAACACACTAGTTATTCTTGCTGTTCACTGTAGAAAACTTTTGTAATTTTAAAGGAATAAATTCAATTTTTGACTTAGCTATTGCATATTTTAACAGATAAAGAAAAATATGGATATAACGGAATTAAAGGTAAGAGCTGCAAAATAACTTCTTGAGTTAAAATAACAGAAGGAAATTTTGTGATTGGTTTAAGATTATGAAACCGTTATACGAAAATTTTTTATATAAAACTATTTTTACTTTCTTCTATCTGTGTATACATAAGAATAATCTGGTGTGCCACTCACACGACTTTCTCTTACCCTGAAATTTAATACTATAAATACAGGTTGGAGATTAAGAGGTAAGATAACGATGTTATGTAAACCTATGTTAAACAATTGAAATCAACCCCCCGTTTCATTAATGCACCTAGATTTATATAAAATTTAATTCGGTTATTAAAAAATAATACTGTTTTTAAAAAATAATTTATTAAAATTATTATTTAAAAAAATTATCTTTTATGCTAATGCAGACTATTTCCATATTAGAGAAGTAGTATAACACTAAATATCCAAAAAAAAGTCCATTTTATTCTCGATATTAAATATATATATATATATACGATTTTTTTCAGTTTTTTTTTTCGTTAAAAGTAAAAAAAAAAAAAATCGATAACTTTGTTTCAAATTATCGCAGATCGATGGTTCAACCATTCGTTTTAAAGGTATTGGCGAGCTCTTTTGAAAGATACCCATCATGAAAATTTACTCCCCTCGAGGTGGGACTTAACCCCAGGGGGGGGGGGGGGGGGAGGCGAGGCTCCTACATACACAAAATTTTTTCCCAGTTGACTGTCTCTATTACAATATATATATATATATATTCGTTTCATTTGGTTTAGTGCAGTCTATAGACGTTAATCTCTACTTACCTGCAATTTCCCGCATAAACGTAATGCATTTGAATTCTCTTGGGTGTCCCTGTACACGAACCATTTGCTTGATCTTAACGAAAAGCTTACTGTAGCATCTATATATGATACACATTTAGAATACCAAGTTTGGAATATTTGCTACTATTTGTTCTTGAGATATGCTGATAACAGACAGACACACACACAGATACACAGACCATTTGCTAAAAACATGATTTTCGTATTCAGGGGACCTCAAAACGTGTAAATATAACAAAATCTCGCGTTCGAAAATTTGACCCAAAAACAATACTTTCTCTACCTTATGGTAAGAGAAAGTAAAAAAGTATTTTATTCATGAAAATTTTCGACCTCCGTTTATCGCTGAATTTTTACGTTTTGAGACTTCCTGAATACTATTTGACCATTTTTAATTTATTCTCCACACATAAGAAGAAAGTATTGGATTTGTGCACATTTTAGACCTCTGATTTTCGATAGATTTACACGTTTTGAGATGTCTTGAACACGATTTGATCATTTTTAGAAAATGTCTGTCTGTATGTATATCACACATTTTGCACACGCTCTATCTCACGAACCAATAAACGAAATTTAACCAAACTTTAGTTGGAACTTATGACCTAAACCGGCGCTGATAACATTTGGGATCAAACGTTCAGCAGAAGGCGCTTTCATCCCATTTTTCCTAAATTTTTAACTTGGCAGTACAGGACAAAATTTCATATAAATCTGCACAATATCATTTATTTTTAACGTATGATTATGAAATTAAAAAGAATTATTTATAACAGTGATGGTCAACAAAA
Organism: Salticus scenicus; assembly: GCA_963930645.1. Classification (NCBI taxonomy): domain Eukaryota; kingdom Metazoa; phylum Arthropoda; class Arachnida; order Araneae; family Salticidae; genus Salticus; species Salticus scenicus. The sequence goes on along the minus strand of OZ005662.1, from coordinate 194,221,133 downwards.
CTTGTCAATAACTTTAAAACGAATGGTTTTACCATCGATCTCTGTGATAATTTAAAATAAAGTTATTGATTTAAAAAAAAAAAAAAAAAAAAATGCATTTTTAAAGTTTGTTTTCTGTAATAACTTAAAATTAATCAAAATTCCTTAAAAAATAAATTTAATGCTTAAAGCTTAAAACTCATTAAAATTACTTCTTTGTAATGAAAATCGCCTGCATTCATCATGCAAAATAATCTCTATATATTAAAAGAAAAAAGTTAATGCCGCCACTGTCCGATATTTTTTTGTCTGCGACGGCATCTCCTTGCGAACATGAGGGTCCACAGCATTGAAAATACCGATGTTGGCCAAATAATCCAAGAAACACGTTTATATTGGTTAAAAATATCTGTCACTTTAATTAACGAAGTTATTAATTAAAAACATCGTGTTAATAAAAGTACTCTATTTGCCAACTTGCAAATAATTTTTCCAATCATTGTTCCTTCTTCCGAAATAGTTCTGCGGAAGGAAGAAGGTTAGGTAGAAAATTTTATGAGCTTTTGAAAAGCGATCGGTCGCTCCTCAACAGATCAAGATATGCAAAATACGTCTATAGCATTCGAAAGGTCGTTTATTCCCAATTATAATGGTGTTTTTTCTTTTTGAAAAATATGGATGTTTTATATTTTTAAAAATTCTTCAAAAGAGGCTCTCTTTTCGCTCACCTCTTTTTGAATTGCCCTGTACTAAAACCTAAAAGTTCAATTTCTTAACGACAGATACCTTTAAAAAGGTCCTTTTAATCTTCTTTCAAACCAAATAATTTTTTTAACAAGATACGGATTTCAATTATATTTTTAAAATTTGTGAAACATCGAATTTTAATATCGAATAATAAATATCTTATAATTCAAAAAGTTTCGGAGATTTTTTTTTTTTTTTTTTAAATTAAATATAGATCTCGATGAGAAGAACAAACCCTAAAAAGATTGAGATCCGATAACAGAAATTTCACTAGTAATGAATTTGTTCTGCGAAACACGTGCATGGATTTTCCGAAATTCTCATTTTGAACTCTTCCTTTAAAAGTTTTGTTTTTAAATTTCAATTATGTGCAAACGAATAAAGATACAGGACACACATCTGCACCATTCGAAAGCACGTTTCTTCGCAATTTTAACAATGTAACGTTTTTTGAAAAATACTGATATTTAATATTTTTTAGCATAAAAAAAAAAAAAAAAAAATAATAATAATAATAAAACTATGGTTCAATTTTTTAACTATAGGTATCATTAGAAAGACAGGTTAATTTTCTTTCCACAAGAGTATAAAATCTTTAGCAAAATACAGATTAGTGGGTCATATTTTTTAAATTTACGAAACATGGAATTTTTCACTAAACATTTTATAACTCAAAACATTTTTGAGATTAATAAATTGTTTTTTCTCTATATTTTGAAAAAAGTTACTGCCGCCGCTGTTCGTACCCCCCCCCCTCCCCCCCCCTTCCCAACTATAAGTAGGCAAGTAGAGTACCACAGGGTTGATGAGCGCAGTGTTGCCAGATTTGGGGACTTTTTTATTCAACTCACACCAATATTTTTTAGAAGTGATATTTGCTATACATAATAGACGTTTATCTTTCGAAGTGCTTAGGCAACCGTTACAATTAAAATTTAGCGGCGGGGGTTGAATAAAAAAGTCCCCAAATCTGGCAACACTGGATGAGCGAAGCGAGTCCGGAGGGATAGTGAAGCCCCCTAGTTTTGATAGGGCCCCCTAGTTTTGATAATTAATAATTTTATTATAAAATATATACTGTGGTAATTTGTATAGGAAAATATAGAAGAAAGTTTCGTGGGGACCACAATATACTCGTTAGAAAACGTCTTTCTCTCTGTGTGTGTGTGTGTGTGTGTGTGTGCACAGGCGTATAAAAAGTTTTGTGGTTTTGTGAACACTCAAACTCACGAACCAATGGGCGAAATGTAACAAAACTTGATAGTTCATTGGACCTTGACTTAAATTGGTGCTGATTACGTTAGGGAATCAATCGCTTAACGGTAGCACTGCACCGAGAAAAAAATATATTCATCTAGAACGAATAAATGGCCATTTTCTAAATCCCTTAACTAGAAATATAGATTTCTGAGCTACGCGCATAAGGCACGCCAATAAACTAAATAGACGAAATGATCGAGAATTTCTAGTCTACACTTTTCTAGATGGTGAAACAATATTCTGATTATTCTGAATCTTTTGTATTGCAAGAAATTTTCGCTTGACTTTCTAGAAATGGGTAATAAACAAAGAATCCCAGAATTGCTGAATCCCGCCTCATGTATTCTCATTTATTTGCAGAGATTTTTAAATAACTTTGCCCTTGATAATATACGTAAACGTTCTAGAATTCTAATAGGGGTTTCTAGAACTCGCTACCAAAGGGGACTAGAATTTATAAGGATGGCATGGAACTATTTTTTCTAGAGCCACAATGCAGATTCTAGATGTTAGTTAGAGAATTTTTTCTCAGTGTGTCATGCCATTTTTTAATGATTTTTATTATGGCAGTGTAGGGCAAAATTTCGTGTAAATGTACATAAAGAGCATTACTTTAAACTTTTCAATGAAAAATTATAAAAATATTTATATCAGTTATAATCAATAATGGGGAAAAAATGTATGCAGAGGCTTCAGTTTTCCAGCTGTGGAAAAATATCTCCCGAGTAGATACAATTGAGCAACTCTGGCTCAGGGTGAATGACCTTACATGGAAAGTTCACTGACTTCACCTGTTGAGAAATGAGCTACTTTGACTCATGTCAACGATCTTTGGACTTCCATGTTTTTTTCAAGGTCGTTTGACTGAAGGTCGGTTTTGTTTTGAGTTTTTTCGTTACGCTTGAACAGTGTTGTTAGATTGAGCGACTTTTTTATTCAACAGCCACCAAAATTTTTTAGAAATGGTGATTGGCATACATACTTGCCAACCATCTCATTAATAATCGTACAATTGTTAACGCCCCTTTTCTCACACCTCTATATATTTAGAATTATTCTTTCCAAATGTTGTTACGATTAAATAAGATTAAAATTACTCAAAAAAATTATTGGTGTGAAAAAAAAGGCGGGTACTAAAAATTGTACAGTTCATAATGAGATGGTCGGCAAGTATGGGCATACATAAGAGGCAAATCGGATCGAGGAATCGTCGATTATGTATATGAAATATTACTTTTCAAAATTATTGGTGATTATTGAATAAAAAAGTTGCGAAATCTGGCAACACTGCGCTTGAACGGATATATGGGAGGTTTATTGTATAATTAAGCATGTTTCGTGCTAGTCTAAACTTGTACCGAGAATACCAAGTCATGCAATTATAAAGAAATGAATATTTTGTAAATCAGAATAATTTATTGTTCCGAAATCAGTGAAAATGGAAAGAGCGGATTGGTCTAGAGCCTCTAAATAAAATAATAGGCCGGCGCATCACCGCCATTTTTTTTGCCTCCGAAGAGGACAGCATTCCCGCTTGGCGTCCTTATCGCTTCCCTAATGATTTTAAGAAATCTTGATCTGAAGCTAATCCGGTCAAGATAAGAGCAATAAGCAACAATAATATTCCTAAAGACACACTTTTTTCACAGTACATTCTCAGGATGTCATTTTATTCTGAGGATATCCTATGGATGTACTGGGGTAAGATGTGCTGTAAGGGCGGTTTCTGTTTCTTTTATAAAATGTCGCCAAAACTCAAATACACAGTAATAGAAGGTCTGTGGACACTTTATATGCACTTCTTGAATGATTATTGCAGTTTATCGCTAAACAAACTTCTATATCATAGTTTACTTAGCTAAAATTATGAAATATAATGCAACAAGTTACTCTAAAGTGACGTAAGACGACAAAAAAAAAAAAAAAAAAAAAAAAAAAATGTTTGTCGTTTGTTTATCAGAGAAACGCGCTGGGTACATGTGGCAACCCTAAGGCAACAAAATGCCTGATGCGCCAGCTCGTATATATAGGAGCCTTAGATTGGTCTAAAGTCGTTCGCGATTCAGTATTGAGCGCAGAAACGATTAGAATATTAGTGGGTGTTCTAGATTGGGATGCTGTATAGAAATATCAAAATTTGAGCGAAAATCTCATAGAAAAGTTTGAACACAAAGTGAATTGGGATTTGATCTCAGAGTATCAACATCTTTCGGAAAAGTTTTTAAGAAATAATACGAACAAAGTTAATTGGAAAATAATATCTCAACACCAAAATCTAGGAGAGAAATTCATAAATGAATTTATTGATCGATTAGATTGGGAAAAGATATCCCAATATCAAACCCTGAGCGCATGATTTATATACAATAATGTGAAACGATTGGATATGAAATTGGTGAGCCGTCATCAGAAATTGGATATGGGTGCGATGGAAGCTCTCAAAGAACATTTGGAAATGAAAAGTATTTTTCGGGTACTTACGTATTAACGCCACCGCAGCAGAAGTTGCGCTAATGCGCCAATAAAGAGCAATCTTGTTGTTCGCACACAAGAGACATAGGGGGACAGCGAGACATCATTTGGAATCTTATTTATCAGAGTTCATATGGCGACCGCATCAGGAGAAAGAAAATAGAGACTGTTTTGAATCTATGTTAAACTCTATATCGGCCCATTTTCCACCGAAATCCGATTGACAACTTTGTTTTTAAATAAAGTGTTTTGAATTTTGAAAGTGTTTTGAATTTAAATGAAGTGTTTTATTTTATGATTTGTCGCAAAAATTTTAGGTGTAGATTACTACGTCAGAAACGCCAAAAAGAAAAATATTTGCGATGCATACAGCTGTTTCGGTAGCATTAATCATACCGTCTTCAGTGCAAAAAGAATTCAGAATCTGGAGAAGTGCTCGTATATATAGGAGAGGGACCGAATTTAGTTCAACCAATAGGATTACGGGAAAGGTTGAACTAAATTTATTGGTTGAACTAAATTCGGTCCCTCTCCTATGTATACGAGCACTTCTCCAGATTCAAAATACTTTTTGCACTGAAGACGGTACGCTTAAGGCTACCGAAACAGCTGTATGCATCGCAAATATTTTTCTTTTTGGCGTTTCTGACGTAGTAGTTTATTCGGGTTTTAATATTCCAACGCCAAGTCTCCTGTTATTATACGTAAGTACCACTTTTCGTTATCAGGAGTTGTCTGATAAATTTGTATTAGACCACATTCAAGAATTGGAATCCGGTGAGGATGTTCTCGTTCTCAATGATAACATGTCTCAAACAGCTTCGAATATTGTTTATAAACGTTGGTTTCTGCATTACCTGAGAAATATTTGCAAATATTTGAAAAATTATTAAAGACTCTGAAAACAAGGATTTTCAAACGACAGTTAAAAATATATTTTTTAGAACTAAAGACCATGAATACAAAGTTGATATGTGTTTTCTTCACATCTACGATATTCATATTGATCGCCATTGTTGTAGTATCGATATGTGTCACGTTTGACGGTGAGAACGACGAACCGTATGTGAATCTTACAAACACTTCTTGCACATATTCTGAAGATATTGGAAGAAAACATTTTTTTTCACAAATGCATAAAAAAACATAAAGCTGTTTATGATTTACGTTATTTTTGGAAAGAAGATTTTTTTAATAACAATAACAATAACATAATAATAAAATTAAAAACAATGACGCTGTTTTAAAAGCAAGTGTTATAGGTATTCAGATAACACCAGGAGAATTTTCAAAAATGTGTAATGTTTATTTTAATGTGAAAAAAAAAAAAAAAAAAAAAAAAAAATTGTAAAATCTCTTGTTTTTTTATTTTTGTTTTGTTTTTTCTGTGCATAGATATGCTTGCTCATATGTTTTACTAGAGGGCGTAACGACACACACACACACAAACAAATACCTGCCTATATTAATAGATTTTCGAACCACTTGATTTTTTTTATTTTTGCATTGCATGTAACTAACAGTAGAATGAAATTAAAGCATCCTGGTTGTTGCTTAATCGTAGTCCCGAGCCCATCGGGTAAAACTTCTTTAGTACGTAAAATAATTCGACTTCGCAAATATGAACCAGATATTAAGAAGGTGAAGTGGCGTTATTCTTATTCTTCGCAATGATTTTTGGAAGAACCCGATATAGAATTTATACAAGGTATTCCAGATTCCTACGAAAGAGGAGATTTGATCGTCATAGATGGCAAACGCGTGCGACTCCATCGAACATATTTTAAAAATCAAATGCATACATGCTCTGCTCAGTCAGTGTTGCCAGATGGTCCAAAGGGAATTTCCCCAAACAGTTCTCAAATTTCCCCAAAACAAGGGTTTTTTCCAAAAAAATCCCCAACTCAATTTATACTAAAAATGTAAATTTTTTGGAAAATGTTAAAAAATATTTAATAAATTTAAGCCCACATTTTCCCCCAAATAAAGCTCTTTATAGAAAAAAATACCCATTTACAAAAAATAAATTTCACGTTTTCTAGTTTTCGGAAAATTTTAAATTTGTGTAACTTTTGTCTATTTGTCTAACTTTCTGAGATTCCTAATGTCTAATAATTTGTACTTAACCCATAATTATATATAAATACAGTTTTTTTTTTTTTTTTTTTTTTTTAATGCATGAAAAAAGGTATACCCAGGGGGAACTTAAAGAGCTTTCGTCAAACTGAATATTCCATCCCTACAAGTTTAATTCAAGCTAGCTAAGACAAACCATCCAAATTTATGCTATTCCAGCTTACTATAAGTTTGATTATTCAAGCGAAGCTGTAATCAGTAAGTATTTAGCATTCACTATACTTGCTGCAACACATATAAACCAAATAATTCCTGGAATCAGAGAACAAGTGGGGAAAAAAAAAAAAAAAAAAAAAAAATTATAATCAAAAAGATGAAAAAGTTGCTTTTCTATTTCCGAAATACAAATAGCCTCCAGAATTGCCCATTTTTTTTTTTTTTTTTTTTTTAATTGAATTTTAAGAAAATGTCATCTTTTACAAATTTTAAAGAAAATCACCGTGTATTTCCCCAAACTTTTTCTTTTCCCCAAACTGTTCCCCACTAAATCTCTGTCCCCAAATATTTCCCCTGAAGCTTCAAAACTCCCCAAAATGGGGAGAAATCCCCAAGTCTGGCAACACTGTGCTCAGTGATGCCAGATGGTCGAATATTATTTCCCCAAACAGGTCTTCAAATTTCCCCAAATCAGGGTTTTTTTTTTTTTTTTTTTCGAAAAAATCCCCAACTTGATTTCTACTAAAAAGAGAAAATAAAAAAAAAATTTTCAAAAAAAGAAAAAAAAAAAATATCAACCAGATTTAAGCCATAGAATGCTCAGATTTTTCCCCAAATGAAGGCAATCTTTGAAAGAAATCCCCAAATAACAATAAAGCTATTGAAAGTCCCTAGTCGTAGGGATAAATCATTACGTTGCCAACATTGACAGAAAGTTGAAAAACTCCCCATATTTGTCCCCAAAAATTTTAGAATTCCCCAAAAAAGTCCCCACAAACATTTGGTTCCCAAATTTGTCCCCAGAAGCCTCAAAAATCCCCAAAATGGGGACAAAATCCCCAATCTGGCATCACTGCACATGCTTGCCACCTGTTTATCCTTTTTCCCCTGATACATATTTCAATCCTTCGTTCCTACACATAAGACATAAACGACAGATGTTATACGTAACCCTTTCTACAACCTTGACGAAAAGTTAAGAACAATGAAGCGAAACGATCTGTACAAAATAAAACAAGGTCATTGATCTGAGTCAGGTTGGTTGGTTGGAGGATTAAGGCCGATTGACTCCTTATGTGTCCTAGGCCTATAGGGGGAATGCCCTCCGTGGGGGTCTTTCTAAGGGGTCCTAGCCCGTATTTACGCGAGTTTCGGAGGAAACCACGGAAAACTCCGAACGGCTAGGCCGATGAGCGCGACCTGGGATCGAACCCGGCACCTCCCATCTACCAGCTTAGAGCGCAGAACCGCTCGGCCGCTGGTGGGCCTTGATCTGAGTCAGAGTAGAACATTTGACAAAACGTGAGGTCATTCACCCTGAGCCAGAGTTGCTCAATTGTATCTACTCCCCTGATAGTGTAAATTTTGAATATGGGTATCTTTCCTAAGAGCTCGTCAATACCTATAAAACGAATGGTTGAATCATAGATATGTGATAATTTGAAACCGAGTTACCAATTTTTTTTCACTTGGAAAAAAAAAAAAAAAAAAAGGAGCCTTTCTTTAGATGTTATTTGTACGGAACAAAATTGACGTTCTTTCGACATTTAGTTTTACATTTCTCTAAGATGAAAATCGTCTACTTTCATCATCGAAAATAATTTCAATAAATTATACTTTTAATAAATAGTTTGAACTGTGAGTTTGTATTAGAAAATATAGAAGAAAGTTTCATGGTAGCCACAACATGCTAGGTTTTCTTTCTTTCTTTTTTTTCTCTTTCTTTCTTTCTTTCTTTTTTTTTAAAGAAGATTTATAAATTAGGGAAAAAAAAAAAAAAAACGTTTCATGCATAGATCATTACAGATTTCGCCACATTAAGAGAAATCTTTACTTAAATTTCATTAAGCTTTTATTAGTCCTGGAAATAGAAATTTTAAGTGACTCATCATTGGCCAGTACATTCTTTATGTTTACTTCTACATTTTCGTAAATTTTTCAGACCGCTATAAACAAAAATCACAAACGATATATATATATATATATTAATTGTTATTTATTTTTTCCAACATAAAAATAAACATTTTTTTTACATGTAAATAATATTAATTATAATAATAATAAATGAACAATTAAATCTGTATCATAAAAAATTTCTGATAATTTTACATCATGATAATTTTGAAATTTTTAATTTAATTAATTTTTTTTTTTTAATATTAATTTCAATTAATCAGATACTTTTATATATTTTCATTTTATTTTATTCTTATTTTATCGTCCGCAAAGTAATGTAGGTACAACTTTAGTATAGAACTCCCTTTTTCCTCTTTTTTTTTTGTTTCTTTCCCATTTTGGCGATGAATTAAAATGGCTATCGCAATTGCGTAAGTAAAAATTTCAGCGAGAAACGTTCTAGCTACTTCTGTGACAAATTTAAAATTCGCCAAGGAGATCGGAACAAAAAATTAAAATTCCCCAAGGTCCTATACTAAAGCTGTTCCCCAATGTGAAAACATATTTAGTTTATTTTAAATTAACCTTGTTTCTATTCAACATAATGAAACTAAAATAATTAAATGTCATTTATATTTAACTACCAGGCTTTGCCCGCTTCGCTGGTCATTATATTGAAATGAATTCTCAAAATACCACATCATAAAAAAAAAAAAAAAAAAAAAAGAAAAAAAAGAAAAAATTAAAAATTAAAAAAATTAAAATCAGTCAAAATCTAAGTTAAGTTCTCGCTACCTTCAGTAGCAGTTTTCCCACACGCCACACTTCGAATCTGGAACAACAATGCTTCGCCTGCATTTTACCCCCCCCCCTCTCCCTCGCGGGTAAAGTGGAAAGATTTGCAAAATCACATCAAAGTGCATATTACGTACATTTAATCAAAACCCACACACCGAAATTCGCCATTCAAAGGTAATTTGGAGCAGATTTAAGCTTGAAAACGTGTTTTTTGCTCCGCCCACCCCTAAGAGGGGGAGGGGGAGTAATTTCACAAAATACATTTATAGTTCATGTTGCATACGCGTACATAACCGACACATTAATCGATTAATTAGATCCTGAGATTATTTGAAGCAGAGTTATGGTATATTTAATTAAAGGCTGTATATCTTGCTACTTGCCCATGGTTTTGATTTGCTGAAAACAGTCACCAAAAGAAATATATTTATTTAACCATATCAATTATTCAAAAAAAAAAAAAAAAAATCATTTGAATATAGTGACCAGCGAAACGGGTAAAGCCTGCTAGTTTTATATAAAACATACTTGTGAGTAATTGAATAATGTATATTCATATCGTTATGTTTTGTTCACTACAAAAATATCCAGTCTCTTTCTTTCTCCTTTTTTTGAGTTTTATTAGTTTTAAGACTGTTATGTTTTCGGCAGCTTTGAAATTTGTTCCTGAAAGAAACCCAGAATATATTTCTAAAAATTTTAAAGCATAGAACAATTTGTTTTCCTGTCACTTTTCTTATACAGCGAATTTGTTTGCGTTCTGTTTTCCCTTCGATAAGGCGAAAATTTCACCTTCTTGAAACAAGTACATTTTTCATTTAGTTTATTTTGAATCCTATAGCATATAAGTCGTAAGTGAATCTATGAAATACACGAAAAGAAATATACGAAAACCGTTTCTATATTTTTCGCTCTCTTTGAACGTTCGGTACTGCATAAATCAAATTATCTATATCTTCTCAAAAGAGCAACATGTAAAAACAATTTTTTAAGTTTCATTTTTTATACGATGCTGCCAGAAAATTTAAAAGTTTTTTGAAAGAAAAAAAAAACTATATCTTAGCCAATGTCGTATTTTTTTGTAATGGACTTAATTCAAATTTTAAATATACGTATATAGGGTAGATGCTCCAGTGATTGGCATGCTCCAGTAATTGACATCTATCCCTAAATAATTAATAAATAAGAAAAATAAGAAAATAATATATTTTACATATAAGAATTTTAATATTTTATGTCAAACACTGCATAGGGTGCTAAGGGCACCCTATGCTATATTAGCATAGGGTGCTAATTACTAATAAAAAGAAAAACTGGCAGTGTCAATTACTGGAACATTGAGTGGATGTCAAATAAAAATTCATTTAAAAAAATAATAATAATTGTTATCAAATGCATATGTTTTAACATATATGTGGTTCTGAATGTCTTCCATGCCATATGCATTAACTTAAGATTTCTAAAAATATTTTCTGATTATTAGAACATTAAAAACATCAGAGATTGCTCTAAAAGTGTCAATCACTGTTGTACTTACTAGAGGTGAGTTCGGGCTCTATTTTGGCAATCCGAGCCCGCCCGGGCCCGAAACATTTTTGAACTGAGCTCGCCCGAGCCCGAAAAATTTTGTGTGATCAGAGCCCGAAGCCGCCCGAGCCCGATATTGAAAGTAGTACGCTATGTAACGCATACACAATAGTAAAATTAAATACCTTTTTCTTTTTCAAATTAATTTTCTTATTACCAACCCTCAATTTAAATAACTATAAATGTTATTATAACAATTTATAATGTCTGTGTCTCTGTATACATGTATATATTTATATAATTTATAATTATAGTGCAGCCCATTGTTTATAACGCGCCTATAAAAAATTTATCCGAATGAGTGATATAATGAGGCCCAATATAACGAAGGAGGAAAGATTACTGTATAATACTATGACATAATATGCATCCCGTTGAAAAAAAAAAGTTCTATTTAGAAAAAGGAAAGTCAAAGCTACTAAGGTTTGCAAGATTATTTTGTGATTTATAACCTATCATGACTATTATGAGATTACTAAAGGTGCTTTCAAAATGAATAACATTTCTTTTTTTCTTTCTTTTTTTACATTTTCCAGTAAGTGAAGAATAAAATAAACGGAACTTTTAGCTGAATCCGAGCCCGCACGGAGCCCGAAGACTTGCGTAAGATTTGAGCCCGATCGGGCTCGGGCTTACGGGCTCGGGCTGAGCCCGTCTCATCTCTAGTACTTATCCTAAATGTGCTTGAAATAATATTAAAGGGTGCCCAACACAGTTGTTTATATCATTGAAATTACCCAACTTTTAAATAGTCTCTAAAGCAAATACTGATTTTTTACTTCCTTATACAAAGTATAAGGAAGTATAGTAATCCCGATTTGCGAAATGGATTTTGTATTTCACATTGCTCGAAAACGAATGATCGCTGGATGTTACCAAATTATACGTGTGACTGTCATGATGTCTAGTTGCACACCTGCAAGTGTCGTCTTAACACGAGCTCTCGTTTTAGAGATATAAGCGTTTTTACACGATTTTTCGTGACGTCTGTATGTGTGTGTGTGTGTCTGTGTGTGTGTGGGTATGTCGCATAACTCAAAAACGGTTGGACGTAGAAAGTTGCGAATTGGTACATAGGTTTGTTATAACATCTAGTTGTGCACCTCCCTTTTTGGACTTTCTATGATTTTCGGTTTTGGAGATATTTAGGAAAATTAGGTTCATAATGACAAAAATACATAGGTTTTGGCCGTAATGTATCAAAAAACGGTAATAACTCAGAAACGGTTTAGACAAATCTTGCAATTTAACTGACTTCCCGACAAGCTAGACATTTGAAACTTTCAGAAAGGCTCAGAACACGTTGACAATGCATTTTTCAAATATTTTTAGCCAACTGTTTCCGATACCTGTTGCCTTCAGCAGCGTTTATACGATTCAACAGAAAAATTATTTAACTAACTTCCCGACTAGCTAGACATTTGAAACTTTCAGACTAGATCAGAACACGGTGAAAATGCATTTTTTAATACTTTTAGCCAACTGTGTAGGGTTCCTGCTGCCTTCGGCAGCGTTACCAGTACAAATCTTGCAATCGATTTTTAACTAACTTCCCGACCAGCTAGACATTTAAAACTTCCCCAAGGCACAACTATGACATGAGTCCCCTCCCAAGGCACAACTTTGACATGAGTCCCCCCCCAGGCATAACTTTGACATTAGTCCCCCAAGGCACAGCTTTGACACGAGTCTCCCCCAAGGTACAACTTTGACATGAGTCCCCAAAAGGCACAACTTTGACATGAGTCCCCCCCAAGGCACAACTTTGACATGAGTCCCCCCCAGGCACAACTTTGACATGAGTCCCCCCAAGGCACAACTTTGACATGAGTCCCTCCAAGGTACAACTTTGACATGAGTCCCCCAAGGCACAACTTTGACATGAGTCCCCCCCTAGGTACACCTTTGGCATTAGTCCCCCCAAGGTACAACTTTGACATGAGTCCCCCAAGGCACAACTTTGACATGAGTCTTGCGAAATGGATTTTGTATTTCACATTGCTCGAAATCGAATGATCGCTGGATGTTGCCAAATTATACGTGTGACTGTCATGATGTCTAGTTGCACACCTGCAAGTGTCGTCTTAACACGAGCTCTCGTTTTAGAGATATAAGCGTTTTTATACGATTTTTCGTGACGTCTGTATGTGTGTGTGTGTGTGGGTATGTCGCATAACTCAAAAACGGTTGGACGTAGAAAGTTGCGAATTGGTACATAGGTTTGTTATAACATCTAGTTGTGCACCTCCCTTTTTGGACTTTCTATGATTTTCGGTTTTGGAGATATTTAGGAAAATTAGGTTCATAATGACAAAAATACATAGGTTTTGGCCGTAATGTATCAAAAAACGGTAATAACTCAGAAACGGTTTAGACAAATCTTGCAATTTAACTGACTTCCCGACAAGCTAGACATTTGAAACTTTCAGAAAGGCTCAGAACACGTTGACAATGCATTTTTCAAATATTTTTAGCCAACTGTTTCCGATACCTGTTGCCTTCAGCAGCGTTTATGCGATTCAACAGAAAAATTATTTAACTAACTTCCCGACTAGCTAGACATTTGAAACTTTCAGACTAGATCAGAACACGGTGAAAATGCATTTTTTAATACTTTTAGCCAACTGTGTAGGGTTCCTGCTGCCTTCGGCAGCGTTACCAGTACAAATCTTGCAATCGATTTTTAACTAACTTCCCGACCAGCTAGACATTTAAAACTTCCCCAAGGCACAACTATGACATGAGTACCCAAAAGGCACAACTTTGACATGAGCCCCCCCAAGGCACAACTTTGACATGAGTCCCCCCCAGGCACAACTTTGACATGAGTCCCCCCAAGGCACAACTTTGACATGAGTCCCTCCAAGGTACAACTTTGACATGAGTCCCCCAAGGCACAACTTTGACATGAGTCCCCCCTAAGGTACAACTTTGGCATTAGTCCCCCCAAGGTAGAACTTTGACATGAGTCCCCCAAGGCACAACTTTGACAAGAGTCCCCCCCCCCCAAGGCACAACTTTGACATGAGTCCCCTCAAGGCACAATTTTATTTTATTTTATTTATTTATTTATTTTTTTTTACGTATGCATGCATTTTTTAAAAATATTTTTAGCCAACTGTTTCGGGTCCAGTGACAATGTTTTTTAACATTATGTATATTTCTAAAAGTGTATAAGGAAGTCATGTGGTGCCCACATCAGATTTTTTTACCATGTAGTCATATATAAATACCATGTTAATTGATTGAATCTTTCACGGTTTTCTTGTAAAGTTTTCTTTTTGCAGTAACTATTATCTTCATTTTAACTTTTCATTTTGTTACCATATGGTATTGCTGAGCGTTTGGAGAAATTTGGGCACCCGGAAAATTTGTTTAACCAGTCCTAGTAGTCTTAAGCCGTGGTGACATCTGCTCCTTTTTCTTTTTGTAGTTAATTTATGTTTCTGGTTATTTTTGATCATATTACTTATATATAATCTTATCATCAATGCTTCAGAAATAATTGATATTAACTTATAATATTTTTGCATTGTATAATGATCATTTCTATATGTGGCTCTTTTTCATTCATTCACGTCTTCTTACCTGGTGTTTGAATATTCTAATGATGAGTTATTACATATATATAATTTCGATAACAATTAAACTTTCATGTTCCAAATTATGAATAATTAGATATTTCTAGTAGCGAGAAAGTGTTGAATAAAAAAAAAAAAAAAAAAAAAAAAATACTGAAAGCAGTCTTTGGGGACTGCCGATAGAAGTGAAAACTAAGTAACTTGTGAATTGTATCGTCGAGCTATTGTTTTATTATTTTCGAACTATTTTTGGTTTGTAAAGAAGTGTTTATGATCTGTATTATATGATTCGGCTTAATATTTGTAGCTACCCAAATTAAATGAACTAAGCCTTATATTAGGTAAAAATATTGTAATATGACTAAAATATTTTATTATTATTATTATTTATTTGAAAATTTATATTGAAAGCAAAAAGAAGAATATAACAGTCTGTATAAAAACACGTGCTTGTACTTTGTGAACTATGTATATGGTATATACTGTGGAAAAAGTACATACATACATAGAGTATAGAACTAGAAAGAGACAGATGCCAGTAGCCAGTATACTACTCATATTAGTGTACATTTTACATATATATATATATGTACAGTCGGTAACAGAAGTGTCCAAACACTAGCAAAAATTCCTGTGTAAAAAAAGTAGAGTTAATACTGTTTTGTTAAATAAATCCTCGTCGAATCGTGGTCTTAGACTGACTAAGAACATGATTCAACAAGGATTTATTTAACAAAACAGTATTAACTCTACTTTTTTTTTATATAGGAATTTTTGCTAGTGTTCGGACACTTTTGTTACCGACTGTATGTATATGAGGCATGCCGCGCAGTGCGCTACATATATGGATATATATGTAGAGAGATATACTCTTTGTATATATCTAATGTATACTAATAACGCACGGAGGTATATCTATGTACATATATACACAGTATACATATAGATCATGAAAAGCGTTCGGTGACGATGACGCGAGTTCCATGATTTTTGTTCACCCAAAAAGTGCTCAACGCACCTAAAGAAGTTTTCCCTTCAAAAATGTTTCCACTTCCGGTTTTCAATGAATTTAAACATTTTAAACATCTGACAGTTTTTAGAAAAATTCCATCTGTATATCTTTCTGCCTGTACGAATTTTGAGGCCACTCTAGTTCAAAAACTAACGCAAAAAATTGTATTTAAAAAAAATTATATTTAGTTGCACATTGACATGATTTAGTTTCAACATTCAATGCATATCGCTAAAAAGGTGGACTCCAACCTTTCACAAGAAGGGTTTATTTCAACTCCTATAGTGTATAATTGTACAAAACTGGATATTTGAGATGGCTATTTTGAAAAAGAACGATGTCTTAATTAGAATATATCTCAGCCGATAGGTGACGCTGCTATTACTTACTTTCTGCAATTTTTCATGTGGCTACATCTCAACATCTATTTGTAAAAATTACTTCAAACTTAATATGAAAAACCTTTATTGGATGAATCTCTGTTAGTTAAATTTTTGTATTTAATAGCTGGTAGGTGGCTCTGTTACATAGAAGAATAGAGAGAAAAATATTGTGATGGCAACAACTTAGTAATTTTCGGACTATTTATAAACAAAATAAGTTCACATCTTGGAAAATGTAGAGTTCCTCAAATGTACACTAAAGGATGTTATTTTTTATGACCATTTGGACTTTTAAAAGTTTCTTGATGTTTATTAGTGCTTCTTAGAATGTTTTAATTAAATTAGAACATATCGCTACTGTAAAAGTCCTCGAAAACTTCGTGCTGTATGAAGATGAATAAACATATTGTAACCAATCACTGTAAATTGCAAATTTATGCAACTACATATGACGTCTAAATAATACGGGAACACTTTTCAAAATTGATAGTAGACAAAATAATAGCATTAGAAAAAATAAAGTACATAATTACAAAGATTAAGGATGTAAGTTCGTTTTTTTTTTTTTTTTTTTTTTTCAAATACTCTATGTACACCCTTTGTACACCCTAAAAGAAAAGGAGAAAAAAAAAAAAAACTGTTTGCAAAAATGATTTTTTTTTTTTTTTTTTTTTTTTTTTTTTTAACAAAAATCTAAAATTTTCCACATAAGATTTATGTTTTCTAATACTACAGTTTAAAGCTACATCTCAATTTGTCAGGGTTGGTTTTTTGCCAGCGAAAATGCATTTTTGCCAGGACAGAGGCAAAAAGTGAAAAAAAAAAACAGGCAAAAATTTGAAAAAAAAAAAAAAAAAAAAAAAGAGGAAAAGTGGAAAAATGAAATTAAAATGGCACTATGTTTGAATTTTTAGCGTTTACATCTTGCGTCTTAATGAAAAATGTCTTTGAAGTTTTTTTAACTTAAAATTTAATTATAATTAATAAATTAATAATAAATAATAAATAATGTAACCAGGGTCTGACAAATCCCGGGCGACTATATCTCATTGGTGATCAGTTATGGCAGACTGACAAAAAATTTCATGTACTTATATTTTTTACTATATTTTTGCTTTTCTTCCCACTTTCTCCTCTTGGTATAAAAGATGACATAGCTTATACATTGAATGAATGGTATAATTTTAATGTTTACAGGGAAAATTTAATAATTACCTCTGTTTTTGAAGAATATTTTTCCATGAAAGATATTACCATACTTGATAAATCATCTTACTGTTATACTGGCACTTTCCATGTCAATATTTTTGTGTGAACAAAGTACCAGCATCCTGAATACTATCTAAAGAAAACTGTGTTTGATTTTAAAGCGAGAAAATGTTAATAGTATGATGTATATCAAATTTAGTGGACTTTATTTAAAATTTTTCTTAGTTTACATTTTTAAATGAATTTCATTTATTCAGTGTAAAATAATACATAAATGAACAGCATTTATTATAAAATTATGAAATATTACCCCTAAACTCTCTATGCTTCGCTGTGAGTATTGTGATAGAAATAATTTACTATCTCTGACTCCTAAGATATATGACAGTTCCTGAGCATAACTATAAAAATAAAAATACAAAATTATATTTTTATTTTTTTGCAGTAAAAAATCTTGAGAGTGACATATTCAGAGAACGAGTTTACTTGCAATTTATGTATCAATTCTTAAAAATGCATGAACGGTGACTCGCAACTTTTAGAACAGCGAGTTAATAATTGACTCGATATTTGCTGAATTTTCCCCCACTCAAATAAAATATCATGGATGTTTTAAGAGTTTTTTTTTTTTTTTTTTTTTTTTTTTTTTAGTGCTAGAGGCCTATTTCAGTCGGTACAGTTGTCGAATTTTTATAATACACTCTTAATAGTGTTAAGGGCCTATTTCAGTCGGTTTATTGAATGGGGATTTATTGAATGAAGTCCCCCCAAGGCCCAACTTTGACATGAGTCCCCCCCAGGCCCAACTTTGACATGAGTCCTCCCCAAGGTACCCATATTTCAGTCGGTACAGCGTTGTCGAATTTTTATACATCACTCTTAATAGTGCTAAGGGCCTATTTCATTCGGTTTATTGAATGGGGATTTATTGAATGAAGTCCCCCCAAGGTACAACTTTGACATGAGTCCCCCCCCCAGGCCCAACTTTGACATGAGTCCCCCCCAAGGTACCCATATTTCAGTCGGTACAGCGTTGTCGAATTTTTATACATCACTCTTAATAGTGCTAAGGGCCTATTTCAGTCGGTTTATTGAATGGGGATTTATTGAATGAAGTCCCTTCAAGGCACAACTTTGACATGAGTCCCCCCAGGCCCAACTTTGACATGAGTCCCCCTCAAGGTACAACTTTGACATGAGTCCCCCCAAGGCCCAACTTTGACATAAGTCCCCCCCCCCCCCCAGGTCCAACTTTGACATGAGTCCTTCCAAGGCCCAACTTTGACATGAGTCCCCCCAAGGCCCAACTTTGACATAAGTCCCCCCCCCCAGGTCCAACTTTGACATGAGTCCTTCCAAGGCCCAACTTTGACATGAGTCCCCCCCAAGGTACAACTTTGACATGAGTCCCCCCCAAGGCACACCTCCCCCTCATTGGGAAAAAGAGAAAAAAAACTTTGTTTTGCGGCTATAAGACAGTTTGGACTTCCAACGTTATTTGTTACAATATCTGCAGCTGAAACACATTGGTTTGATTTAATGAAAACTTTATCATGGAATTTAGATCGTCACGAATTAACTAAAGAAGAATTTGTCGATATTAACAAGTTTAGCAGTAGGCCTCTGGCACTAAATTAAAATCTGTCAATGTCAGATTTTCATGTTTTAAATAATGAAATAATGTCGTGTCTGTATATTTCATTTCATTTTTATTTATTTTTTAATGTGTATTAGAATGAATAAAATAAAAAAATTAAAATTTCTTTCAGTTGCAGAGAAACTTGTTCAGCAATTTTACAAATGAGTAATTAGTTCACAAAAATTCTTTGATGTGTTACAAACCAACGAAATATTTTCCCACCATCTGTGAGCTGTAACAACTGATTCAACATCATCTTTAGTAGTAAAATATATTTGTGGAAAAGGAGAATCGTTCATGTCAAATTTTATAGTAAGGGGAAGTTATGATCTATTTCTTGTAACAACTTTGGAGCTTTCTGCTTTTGTTCAAGAATTCAATTTAGTTGCAGAATTCCATAATTCTCCTTTGCATTTTGTGCGTAATAAATGTGCGACTAAATTATATTACTAAGTCATATAAAACATATGGTTTAATTAAATGTACTTTTAACATATTTAAATGCTTTTATATTAATAAATTTCTTAAAATATATACAAACATTTTAGTTAATATTGAAGAATATTTTTATATTTTTTAGAAGGTGATCTAACAAGGAAACATTCAAAAGGTGTCGTCTTCAAAAAATATTGAAAAAAATATATGTGATTCTACTCTTCATAAAACACCAGAAAGTGAAAAAATTATCGGCTGAAATGAATTTCAGCGACCGCAAAAAAAAAAAAAAAAAAAAAAAAAAATCAAAATTAAGCATATTTGGCGATTTCACACTGTTAGACAATTGATTTTGAGTACTTGGTGGAGAAGCAAAACACGGTTCTCTTCGTACACGGCAATCTCGGTCCTAGCAAACTTATCGCCTAACAGCGCTAAATCGCCAAAAATGCTTGATTTTGATAATTTTTTGTGGTCGCTGTAATTCATTTCAGCCGATAATTTTTTCTCTTTCTAGTGTTTTATGAAGAGTAGAATCACATATATTTTTTTCAATATTTTTTGAAGACGACATCTTTTGAATGTTTCCTTGTAAGCATTTTCAAAAGAAAAGAAATTACAATTATTGTTGATGTTAAAAATTTCATTTAAAGAAATTTTAGAATGCACTGTTTTAATTATTTACAAAAGAATCAGTTGATCAGGAATGTAATTAAATCTCTGATTTTAATTTGTCAAAATTATGATTTAAACACTGAAATTATTAAAATACTAGTAATTTTTGTAACTAGCAAAAATTATGGCAAAAACTATTTTTGCCGGGACGGTTTTTTCCACGGTTTTTCTGGTAGCTTTTTCACTTTGGCAAAAATTAGCTGACCCTGCAATTTGTGAAAAGAAAATTTTTTTCTGTATCGAGATAAAATCCGTAAACATTGACACAAGCTTCATCTGGTTGGTCATATATTTTCTTTTGTTTTGCATGCGGAAAAAATGGTCAAAGCAGGATTGAGAAGTGCTCAATAGCAAAAAAAGTTGTTCTTCCGTGGATGAGAAGTAATAAAGTGCGTCCTAAAAGTTTATAAACAACTGTTTTTTTTTTTTTTTTTTTTTTTTTAAATTTAATTTTATTATTTTTTTTTTATTTAAGAGATCAGAATTAAACGAGTAAGAAAGACGAGATAAATTATGCAAATATGTATTGACGTAATAAAATTAATAAAATACTTAAAGAACTTTAAACAGTCATGAATTTAAAATAAAAAAATAAAAACATAACAATGCTGTCCCAAAAATATATAGAAAACCGGTGTTGAAAGTTGATCGAAGTACTAATCTCAAAATTTGTATTTTTCAAGTTCATGTAATTGTGAAAAACTAGTTTTCTGAGATAAAAGCGAAGGTGTCTTTCTGTTACCATCTGTGTCTAGCAACGTGCAGTTTTCCAAAAATGAAATTTTGCAAATTTATCGTTTGAAAGCTCGTGGAATGAAAATTGTGAACATTGCAAGAAAAATTGGATGCAGCAGGGCTGGTATTTACCAAATTTTGTCAAAAGGTGACAATTTTGAAACAAAATCACGTTCTGGGCGACCAAAGAAAACAACTAAACGGCAAGACAGAGAGTTTTTTAAATTAGTTTCAACCCAGAACCTGTCTGTACGGTCAATTTCGAGCGAAGTGACCGTTCCATTATCAAAATCCATGGCACATCGACGGCTGCAGGTAAGTAAATTGCAGGTAAGTAAATTATGTGAGAAGTGCCGAGCGAGTTATCAGCCAGGGTAGCTCAATGGTTAGAGTATCCGCGCGCTTAGCGGAAAGCCCGGATTCGATTCCCGGCTCTGGTACTTTTCACATAGTTGGTAAAAATCAGCCTCCTACCCTTCAGACAACAAGGAGGGGGCTCAATCATGGTGTGGGGAGCATTGTCCTTTAATGGAACTACAGTTATTGTTTTTTTAAAAGGTCGTCAATGTTCCAAAGATTACCAGAAAATGCTATAAGTACAGTTACCTCCATTTGGAAAGCTGCTGAAAGGGGGGGGGGGGGGAGACGAATGCATATATCAGCAAGACAGTTGTTCCATTCACGTGTCAAACTCTACAATGCAATGGTTTAGATAAAACCAAGTAAATGTTATGGACTGGCCAGCCCTAAGTTCTTACCTGAACCCAGTGGAGAACCTTTGGGGAATATTATCTAGAGACGTATATGCTAATGAGTGTAAGTGTGCAGCAGTTCAAGATCTAAAGCTGCAAATCGAAGGAAGTTGGTTTTCTCGAAAGCCAGAATTTCTTCAAACTCTTGCTTTGAGCATGACTAATCGAGATTCTGAAGTGATTAGGGAAAATTGCTCAAAATTTAAATGTAAAAAAAAAAAAAAAAAAAAAAAAAAAAAAAGTTGTCTATAAACTTTTGGGACAGTAGATTTTCATTTTCAGTTTCTACCACAATGTATGTGATTGTAAGATATTACTTTTGTATAGTATTATTATTGTCTTGAAATTACATATAATTAAAAATGATTTCGAAATTTTTATTCCTCTTTTTCAGTTGTAAAATAAGAAAAAACCCATTGTCTATAAACTTTTGGGACGCACTATATTGTCACTTATAATGCGGTCACTTCTCTGTATTGGTCTGTTACAAAAAAATTTGGTCAACCTATTTTTATCTTAGCATACGGATATTTTCTGGCAACTTTGCTATCAGGAATTTTTTGTATTATTATAGGACTTTTTTCACAGTGTAGGAGGCTTGTGTCACTCGACAAATGTCAACTATAATACCACATTAACTCTTCGCATAAACCCATACCGCCATAACTCATCACATAACCCAATAATTTCATAACTTTTTACATAATTCCATATAGAAAAAAAAATGTATTCTTGAAACAACAAAATGTCGTTAAATAAGAGAATTTTTTTTTTTTTTTTGTCGCTGTATCTTTAATAAAAATTTTGTTATAAAAACCCAATCTTGTTTCTCTATTCTCTTGTTTTAATTAAAAAGTTTTGTTGATTCAACCAATATTTTCTCCAGTCAATAAAGCTATTTTGTTGATTTAAACAAACTTTTCTTGTTTCAGCATGTCTCTCACTGACTGGCTCTTTACAGAGAGATCTATGACGTAACTTATCGAACTAGAGCTCCTTCAATACAGGCTGGCTCATCAGGCATTTTGTTTCTCACTCAGCGATTGTTGCCCACGGTTGCCAGCGATTGCTGTTTGATAATCTAAATGTTATATTTTACAACCTACACTACTTTTCAACGTGTATAACTATTCAAAATTAACTAATTTAACAGCAACAGTGGTGGCTGCTTTTTACAAGGGTTATAAGAAAATTTCACCAAATATTACCGCCAAACTTATCAAGTACAAACAATAATCCGCTCTTCTGTTTAGGCAAACTCGCCATTTTAGGCGATAAAGGCACTGAGTAATACGTCTGCAACTAAACGTCGCAAAGCTATATTTCCGCTGGGCAACAATGATCAGCTGTGAGTCAGCTCGTATTATAGGAGTCTTATATCGAACTATTCAAATACAATGCCTTCGCTTTCAACCCTATTCTTTTGTTTAGTCGAAGTAAATTGATTTGGTTAACTGAGCAAAATTATTGTTATAATGACAAAATAAATCTAAAAATCAACCAACAAAATAAATTTGCTACTCTTACTAGACACTTTAATATACATAAGAGTTTTTAAGAAAGTTAGTCTTTACATACGATTAAATATACATGTTAAAACTACAAAGCTTTTCGCCATAATTTTATGGCATCTTCAGGTACAGATAATAAGTCGTCAACATTGCATGCAAAGTTATCTACTTCAGCTGTAACATGAACTTTGATATATATATGTATAGTATATGACTGTACCTGGTATTATCTGTATCTGGATGCTATAAAATTACGACGAATACTGAATTATCTGTACCAGAATTAGGGCGAAAAGCTTTGTAATTTTAATTTAACAGGCATTTTTTAATCGTATATGTAAAGAATATTTTTTTTTGTTAAAGTATCTATTAAAAATATCTGAACAACACGTGTATTTTTTACCATTTTCTTCTTTTTTAACTAAAGATGAGAAGGTGTTTTAAAATAAATTTTATTTTTTCAACAAAATATCTTTTTCAGTGTACAGGAAATAGTCATAAAATAGTCATAATGTGTTATGTCAGGAAACCAAGGAGACCATTTTAGCACACATTGATCTGTTGTTCCACCATGACCAATCCAACGATTGGAAAGCTCTTCGTTTAATTATCTATCACAATGGTAATCAAATTGGTCTCTACCGCTCATTAGTTGTCGTTCTAGCTTTTATGATGCTAGGCAGGGTTTCGTATAAAGCATTATCCTTTTTAAAACTTTAACTGACTTCTTAAAATAGAAATATGTTTTAAATTGATATAACTCTGCTTTACAAATTTAATAAAATCAAGTCACTTTCCTATTTTATAAATCAACATTAACATGGAACTGCAGGCCGGTTAGAAAATTTTTATTACTAACAGAGCTACAAAAGAGGGCGATAGGTATAAAAAGGTTGACTACTCCTGCCCTAACAGAAAGCTGGAAGTGTGGAAGGGCTCCGTCTAACCAAAGGTCAGAGTTATCAGAGTCATTTATCGTTGAAGGCATTGAAATAAATAAATAAATACAGTAGAACCCCGATCCATCGTTTTTCGCGGGGTTGGTGAACAAAAACGATGAAAGCCGGAAAACGATGAATGTGGGTTAAAGTCAAAACACGAAGAAAACTATGTTTATGAATTAACACATACAGTGTATGCAATATACTACAAATAAAAGCTAATTTGTTACATTTCAAACTGTCAAAGAAATAAATCAATGTTGTAGAACATTAAGTAAAATCTATTTTTAAAAAATCAGTAATTTTATGTTGAGTTTTTTTGTTCCTTTTATAAATTATACTGGAATTCTTCCAGATGCACAACATTTTTCCGGTTCTTTTCTGTAATTTTATGTACTTATATAAAAATTCGTGCATTTTTAAACGCCATAATTATGTCATTAGCGTGAAAACTATTCTGTTTCTTTGCCATTATTTTCATTTTTTTTTTTTTTTTTTTTTTTTTTTTTTTTTAATTCACACGTTACTTCTATGCTTTAGGATACCTATTAGGATACCTATGTCGTAACGTCTTGATTAATACAAATATTATCACTAAATTTTGTACCAGATGCATCTTCTGTTTCACAGAACTAATCTTAATCTACATTATAGCATCATCATTTTCAGGCCCTTCTGTTTGATATTTTACACGTAACCGCATTTCACGAAACAATTTTCTTGATTACTGGAGAGGTTACTTCCTGCCATGCAGAAATTACAAAATGAATCGATGGTCCGGAGACATGGCACCAGAATTTTGATCCTCCATGGAAATAGGGAAAAAAGTTATTTTAGGTTGAAAGAAGTAATTCAAGTTTGTATGCCATATGGAATCGCTTGAATTTCAAATTCATTTCGGCCTGAAGAAAAAGTTTACAACGATGAATGCGGAAAAACGACTTTTTGAAGAACGATGCATGCGGATTTAGTTAACATTATTTAAATACATTGTCGGGGATTCCCCTTTCATTCTTCTGTTTTCAGAACAAACGACTGTCCAGACAAAGTGACACCCGCCTCTTTTTCATGATTGCGCCACTCTTTCGGTTTGAAATGAGAAGTATTCGAAAGATGTATTTTAGAATAAGAACAGAAAAGGACATTGAATAGAGATGGGGCAACGTGAAGATCGTTTTGTTTTCAGACGACCCGGTCCTAGAATAGAACTATTAAAACTTTCAGAACTTAAGCTAAGAATGAACAATTATAAACTAATCAGAATTTAAGACTTTAATGTTAAGAAATAATTTAATATTTAACTGTAAATACTGTAGTTAGTATTTTGTTCTGTTTCGTTTTACATGTATGCTAACAAAGCATTAAATTCTGTTTTCCCATCTAAACAGTGCTCTAGTTTCATCGACTTTTTGTTAATGGATCATAGCTGCCACCTTCCACATCCGGATCTATTGCGATAGAAGCTTTCAGGTGAGACCCATCCATATTTTATTTTTTAAGAAGTTTAATTTGGATGAATATATTTTAGAAGAATTACTTTTTTATTAGAAAATTTAAGACTGTAAATATGCTGTATCGGGTCTGTAAGAAAGATAATTAAGTTTTTAAAACAGAAACAAGATTTGGTGCAGCAATATACATTTTGTGCAGGGACCATAAAAATAAAACAATCAATACGGATACGGGAAAACGATGGATGCGGGAACGATAGATTGGGGTTCTACTGTATAACGGTGGGAAATATGGAATAGTCGGGTAAAATGGAATACCGTTATGCCTCACCTGTACGGTGCTGCAGCCCATCGAAGCATGTTAAACATCTCCACTTATGTTAGTCTCAAATATGAACGGTAGTTCACCTTGTGTCAGTTAAAAGATCAGTTTTCGTGTGATACAATTTCTTTGGTTTGTCAAGATTCAGAGTTTTTTGGAAGTAAGTATTACGAATATTGTAATCTTTTTATGAAGGAGTAAAATAAGTAAAAATTTAGTGTCATTTTCGGTAAGGAGTTGAGTTAGTTAGAAATCTGATTACCATGAACTTATTTCTACCAACCGGCGGTCGAGGTTGGTTTATTCTCCAAGATGGCGATTCGGGTAGTATAGAATACCAACTATTCTATATTATTTGCGATTTTTGTGAAACTTAAATGTTGATAATATTTCAGCACTGTTTATTTTCAATAATTATTTCCAAAATGAAATGTTTATATTGCAATTATTTACGATTTTCGGTAAAGGCAATTATATTCTATATTCTATATTATCCTTTAAGGAAATGGGTAGTCCATATTTCCCTACTAAATTATTCCATATTACCCGGAAATAGCTTTTTTTTTTTTTTTTTCTTAACTGAAAATTTGTATGCAAGCCTTACCTTTGTAGCCTGAAAAAAATTAATTTTGACATATTAATAAAACAGATTAATTTTGTGCAGTTTTAGATAACATTTAAGTAATACCTGCATGTAATATTGTACAAAAAATTTAGTAGAGTAAAAAAAAAAAAAAAAAAAAAAATCCTCATAACAAAGCTAACTAGTTGGCATAGGTGGACTCTGCTCAGTTCCCCATCATATTTTTGCTCTCAGAAATTTCTAGAGCGAGACATATTATAATCATGTTAAAAGAAATGAATTTGACCAAAGCTTGATACAGTGACAGAATGAAATCCCCGCCTAATAGGCTATCCACCGTTCATTTGGATATAATTATCTTATTCTAATCTATTAATTTATTTTATCAGGGTCCATTCTGTTGTTTAGTTTTCATGCTACTATTTCCAATGCAATAATCCTCAAAATTCATATTTATATGAAAAATTTACAATTTCGCTATGTTGATAAAATCGTAAATTACGAATAATTTACGAAATTTTCCCAAGAGAATATTTGTATTCAATCATGTTCAAACAAATATCATAAACGTAATTTTGAAGTTGTCTAATGCATTTAGGTTCCTCAAAATGGAAGTTTATGCTCAATTTTGCCTTATTCTGACATGTTAAATAAATCGTAAATTCCAAATAACTTACGAATTTTTTAAATTGGAAAAATCATAGTCTACGATATTCATGCCAGTATCCTAAATAATATTTCAAAAGTGGTTTGACATCTTTACGATGAAAATATCCCTCAAGATTGACGTTTATGTGAAATTTTGCTCTTCTGCCATGTTAAGAAATTCGTAAATTTCCAATAAGTTACGAAATTTTTATATTGGAAAATTCATAGTCATTAATATTCGTGCCAGTGTCCTAAATAATATTTCAAAAATAGTCTGACATCTTTACCATGAAAATATCGCTCAAAACTGACATTTATGTGAAATTTTGCCCTATACTGCCATGTTAAGAATTTCGTAAATTTCCAATAACTTGCGAAATTTTCAAAGTAGCACATTTATAGTTACTGATGTTCATTCCGGCATCAAAACTGATATTTTAAAACTGGTCTGACATTTTTACAGTAAAAAGTTTCCATTTAATGCCCGTTTAAGTGAATTTGTGTCCTATTCTCCCATGTTAAGAAAATCGTAAATTTCTAATAACTTGTGAAGTTTTTTAATTCGAATGTTCCAAATAAATAGGGTTCTTGCCAGTGTCGAAAGTTATATTTTAAAACTGATGTGACCTCTCTGCGATTATTTGTTCGTGAGATATCGTGTTAACAGACTAACAAACTAACGGACTAACACACTAACGGACTGACCCACTAACACACTAACAGACACCCTACAGACAGACACCATAGAAATTTTGTCATTTTCGGATTCCTCACACCTGAAAACGTGTAGAAAAGTAAAAAAACCGAGGTCGAAAATTTTCACGATTACCTAAGTTCCCCATACCTATAGTATGATGGGGAACTAAAAATGTACTGTAAACATTTTCCACTTATATTTAATTGTGTATTCGAAACATTTTATCTGGCCTTGTAAACCAATTATTAATGTTAATCATACCATATTCTACGTGAAATATGCTTCCATGTAATTGAATAATATATATTAATTTTGTTATGTTTTGTAAAATATAAAAATCTTAAAATATGCCTTAAAGAAATATCTCTTGTGGATTGTACTGTATCCAAAATTTTTTCTTGGGTATCCAAAAAATTTTTTTGGCGAGTTTTAACACACAAACTAAAAACGTTATTTCTATAATTTTTAATAGAAAAACATGCTATACTGTATTTGAATAATATATATTATTTTCAAGGTTTGCTATTAATATTATTTATCGAAATAAATGCGTGGATAGACGGACAGACAGTGATTGATAGGCAAATGGACAAATCGAATTCACAAATTGTTTTTAAAAGAAATAAAAAAATAAGAAAAGAAAACTGATTCCGATATTTATTCAAGTATAAAAAGTATTACTGAAGTATTTTCTAAGAATATCACACAAAAGTAATGTAAAAAGTCACAAGCACAGTTTTTTATTTTTCTAGACCGACAGCATGAAAAATTGAATGCTATTTGACAGCCTATAAATTTATGAATTTGTATTTTAAAATTTTTAAGAGGTAACTGTTTTTGACAGTTTTCAATTTCTACGATAAAAATCCTTGTGGTATGCTTCTGAAATTCTCAAGGTGCAAAGTAGATTCTCTCTATCTCTCTTTTTTTATTTTTTCTGTGCGGAATAAATTTATTTGCATTTTGTTTTTTCCATTTCATAAGGTGAAGAAATTTTTCTTCATCACATAAATTTGCTTTTTATTTACTTTATGTTAAATAACATAGAGCCATAACTCATTGCAAAATTTATGAAAAAGTCAAAACTGTTTTCTTGTTTCTGCGCACTTCCTTCAAATATAGAATTATGCCTAAATCAAGTTTTTGAATTTTTATTAAATAAGCAATATGTAAAGGAAAACTTTACTTCTACACTAAGGGACAGGAAAAAAATCCGAACTTGGATAATTTATTTTTCTTTTGAAAAACGGCCAATTTCATTATTTGAAAATAGGGTTGAAACGGGTAGTGATTTTGTCCGGTATTCAGCAAGCAATACAGTTCCGGGTACTTGATATCCCGTAAGATCTGTCACTTTCCTACAGTTAAATGTTAAATTGCTGATTTTTGAAAGAAAAAAAACACTCATATATAAAAATAAACAAGTGTGGCTTTTTTTTTTTTTTTTTTTTTTGTCCCTTAGTGTACATATTTAAAGCCAGAAGGGACGTTGAGTATTTTTTTTTTTTTTTTTTTTTTTTTTTAAACACTTTCCAACAAAGTTAAAAAGTGTTTATGACTTGGTATGTTTGTCTGTTTTCCGCGTGCTCGAACTACCATAAACGTTCCTAGAATTCTTTGGAACATCTCATAGTGAACATGAATAGCATATATACAGGGTTCACACAGAATACTTTATTTATTATTTTAGTACCCCTACTTCTATAACATAAAATTTATAATAAAACTATGTAGGCAGAGTTCAGATTTACTTACGAAAATATATTATTAAAATTATTTTTTGGAAATAGTGGTACGAAAGGAATGTAAAATAAGTCGTCTGAGGCAGCCGTGGATATATTCTATTCAAGTTCATTATGAGATGTTCCTTAGCGAAAATGGGGTAAACACCACCACTGATTTGTATACAGGGACACCCAAAAGAATTCCAAGGTATTGTGTTCTATGAGAGGTATTTCTATAAACCATATTTTAATACCTAATTTTGCAGAAATTGTTTTTTAAGCCCTTCAACACTTTCTAATCATGTTTAACAGCGATCAAGTATTGAATTAATCTATAAGTACGCTCTACCGTTCGGTTTCTACGGCCTATACTTTGGTTTAGCAGTCTGTCTATCCGTGCTTAAATTCATGTACATAATCATGGAATTTCTTGAAAATGATATACACCCCGCGACAAAATGATAAGTACAAAGGGTTTTTTCTTTGATTTTTCATACAATAACATTATCTAAATTGTGTTTATCATTTATTATTATCCTAAAATAACACTATTCCCGGAATAATTTTTGTTTTAAGACTAATTTAGAAAAAAAATAAAAATAAAAATTTTTCTAATTTAAGACTACACACCGCGACAAAAAGATAGGAACAAAGTTTTTTTTTTTCTTTTTCTTTTTTTTTAATTTTTGAAAATGGTTATTTTGTGTAATGGTTTAATATGTTTTTAATATGATAATATTTTGTTATGATAATAAATGATCAGCACAATTTAAATAATGTTATTGTATGAAAAATTTAAAAAAACCCTTTGTTCCTATCTTTTTGTCGCGGAGTGTAGTCTTAAATTAGAAAAATTTTAGTCTTAAAACTTTTCTAAATTATTCTTAAAACAAAAATTAGTCAGGGAATAGTGTTATTTTATGATAATAATAAATGATAAGCACAATTTAGATAATGTTATTTTATGAAAAATCAAAGAAAAAACCCTTTGTACCTATCTTTTTGTCGCGGGGTGTATGTTATTCGAGTGGATTGTTCTGGATTGTTCACTATAGTAAAATGGGGGTAAATAGTATCACTGATTTCTGTACAGACAGCCGAAAGAATTCAAAGCATTGCGTTCTATGAAAGATAGTTCTGTAAACCATATTTCAATAACTTCATTTTGCACGAATCATAATGAAATTTACATTTATTATTTATATGCACAAAAAATGCTTTCTAAGGAATATAGTACAGTTAGCATTACAATTTACAGGGCTACGCAAAAATATTCAGTTACATTAAGGGCTATAATTGGAAATTGCTAGAATTACCTTTTAGTTTTCATTAAGCGTTTTTAACACATTTTAGCAATATTTACGAGTGATTACGATTAGATCATAATCATATAGTCTCTTTTGATTATGATCAAATATATTATATCTTTTTTGATTATGATCAAGAATTTTTTATCCCATCTAATCGTAAAGTCTCCCTGTCTGTCTAACTGCCTATCTATCCGTCTGACCGCCTGCAGCATCCGAAAATATTTCCAGAATTTCTTCAAAATTGTATATGTTATTCAAGTTTACTGTGGCATGTTCCCTATTTAAAATGATATAAATAGCACAAATGATTTGTATACAGGGATATCCAAAAGAATTCCAATGCATTGTGTTTTATGAGAGTCATTTTCATAAATAATATTTAATTAACTTTTTTTATTGCACAAATAATACGGAAATAGACATTTATTGGTTATGTGCTAAAGAAATTATGTTTAGCGTTAATATTTACAGGGATACACTAAAATATTCAGATACATTAAGGGCTACAATTGAAAATTTTTGTATCTGCATTTCCATTTGTGTTACGCCTTTTTAGTACTTTTCAAAAATTTTTACGAGTGATTGAGACTGTTAGTCTATCAGTCTGTCAGTTCTCCTGTCTGTCTGTTGTGTGATTACATAGGCAAAGTAAGAAAGATAAACGATCTAATGTGTAACAAGTATTTTTAGAAAGTGTTAAAAATCTATGCGAACCGCATGATCTTTGATTAACTGAAGTGGCTGAATGCATTATCGCATTTAGACACTTAAACATCGCATTTAAGCTTTAGATACTGTAAATTCGACAAAAATGCCCTAAATGCCACAGATTTCTTTTTGTCTCTTATTCAATTTCTTAAAGAGAAATGATCCATTGCACAAATTTGGAGCTAGGAGTGCAATGTTCAACGATTTTTTCGTTCTTCATTGAGAAAAAATTCTGTAACAGACATCTAGAATCTAGTTTGTTTCTCTAGTAAAAATAGTTCCATGTCATCCTTATATATTCTAGTTCCCTTTGAAAGCGAGTTCTAGAAACCCCTATTAGAATTTTAGAGCGTTTGCCTGTATTATCGAGGATAAACGTATTTAAAAATATCTGCAAATAGATTTGTATACAAGAGGCGAGTTTAAGCAACTATAATCTTGGTATATGATCCAATTCTAGAAAATCAAGCAAGAATTTCTCGCAATGCAAAGGATTCAGAATATTTAGATTATTCAGATTATTTTTCACCATCTAGAAATGCATACACTAGAAGTTCTCGATCATTTCGTCTGTTCAGCTTATTGGCGTGCCTTATACGCATAATTCAGAAATCTATATTTCTAGTATAGGGATTTAGAAACATACCACTTATTCGTTCTAGATGAAAGCGGTATATATTTTTTCTCAATGTTTCCCCTTTTATTTATATGCTAAAATGACAACTATGACCTAAATGCGATAAACGTATCAAAATTCACATCGCATTTAGGCATAATGACCTTACCACTTAGTGAGATATTTTTTGGTTAAATTATTAAATTTTATAAAATATATCATTAAGTTCTAAATAATCTATATTTTCTAATTCTCGAAAAAATTTTTATCCATTTTTTTTTTCCTCTCACGAATATAGTAACTATCTTCAAATCACGATTCTATAAAAAAAAGAACCTTTATAAATTTGAAGGCAAAAGCAAGTAATTCATAGAAGAATGGCCGATCAAAGACTATATGGATCTGAAATATGCAAGGAACCTCCAAGAACAAAGCTTAGAAGATGTTTTTCAAATGAACTTCGTCTAAAAGCGATCAAAAGAAACTTTTTTAAACTATAGACAATAGTGAATTCTAAACCATTTCTTAAAAAATGGTTTGTAAAAAAAAAAAAAAAAAAAAAAAAAAGAAAATGAATTTATACTAATAAAAGAAAATGTTTATATGTCTGTGTGCGACGGACAATATATGTAGCACGTACATTTCTGAAACTTATTTTTCTAAATAAATAATTGCTTACATATTTGTAACATGTTTTTAGATTTCCGATATTCTTATTATATTTGTAAAAATGTTGTATTATGCTCCTTTTTTTTTTTTACATTTTTCTTTGAGTTGTAATTTTAAGCTGATGCCAAATAAATAAACAATAAAATAAACAAATAAATAAATAATAATAAAATTAATTAGTTAATAACTTAATTAATTAAATGCTCACAAATTTTTCATTTATTTTTGTAACTCAAAAATAAATAATTTTTTACACGTGAATAATAATAATTATAATAATTAAAAAAAGAAAAAAATAAAGAAATGTTAAACATGTATCATAAAATATTTCTGATAAAACTGGCGTCATATAACAGCTTAAAAAAATTTATTTTTATTTATTTATTAGTACGACAGGGACAGGACTACTTCTTTCCATCTGCCATTTTGCGTCGTTACCAATTTATAGTGTTCCACTTCGAAAATGCCTGCCAGTATCCAATTATACCATTTAATTTCTCACTATACTTTAAAATATTTTGTGAAATCCGTAAAAACTTACATATATATATATATAGTGACGAGCCCTTGTTTCCCGCAACTGCTGAATCCAAAGCTACGTAGTTTTCCTTTGCCGCTACCTGGAATCCTAAACGGTTGAGTTTCGATAGAGAGAGCGGAAGTTCGTGCTTGTGACGTGAGTGACGCCATTTTCGGAGCGCGCCGCTGCTAACGGCGTTTGAAGAGAAAAGTTCAGATTTGACGAGGCATACACACTGGACGGGTGTACTGCTTGTTTTTAACACGCTTATATTAGCTTCACCTGTATGTATGTATGTTTGTAACTTCTCTGGGAGCAAAACGTGATTGCACAAAATCCTTCATATCTCAAACAAAAAACCATTGTGTATGGTTTCCAGAGCTTTTTAAGAAAACGGCTGATGGCTGAGCTACAAAAATTTGCATGGTGGTTCGTAATGACCTCTCCTGATGCACCTCGAAGCCCGATTTTCGAATTTTGTTTTAGTTTTCTTTTAATTAATTAAAATGTTAAAATAAAAACCTTCTAATTACTGATAAATTGGCCATTTAATTTTAATCCTTAATTTAATTGTTGCCAAAAAAAAATTATCATTATTTTTTGAACAGAAAAAAAAAAAAAAAAAATGTGAACAATAAAAATTACATTTATTTAAAATATTTAATATTATTCCTTAATTTAATTGTTGCCAAAAAAATTATCATTACTTTTTCGACAGAAAAAAAAAAAAAAAAAAAAACGTGAACAATAAAAATTACATTTATTTAAAATAAGGAAAGTAAATTAAAGCGTGTTCTTTAATTTTTTAAAACTATAATATTATTAATAACTTCGTGTTTCATGTTTCGACGTAATTAGGAAGTGAAATAATAAATAAATAATTTATGTCACGAACTGTACTACTCAGATGGACATTGGCAAACTAACATTTTGATTCACTAACGTTTTATGTAAATATTTGTATATATTAATTTTCTATTAAATTTTAAATGATTAGTAAATAATTCAATTAGTACGTTATTATTTCAAAAGCCCACATAAGCTCGATATTACATATATATATATATTCACTTTCCATCGCTGAGGGATCGAGCTCACAACCGTCGGGTTCGTAATTGTGTACTCTGACCACAGAGCCAACTGGTCTTGGCTGAATGTTTCCTGATTATTTAGAGCAGCGTTTTCAGATATTTTTAGACTAAAACTGTTAAACGTATTTAAAATGTGTGTTATTTTCCGATTTCTAAGATGAGTATATTGATATATATTATGTTTTTGAGAAATTAATGGACTAATATTAATTAATCCGTGATGAATTTTGAGTATAATGTAAATATCGAATAATTGGTTTATAGTTTGTCTTATATTATGTTTTGTTCTGTAGAAATTGAAACTGTTAATTATTAATAATAAATACGAAATTGTTATTAAGATTATTTTACTAATTAAAATATTCAGTAAATATTAAGCAATTAGCGGAAGATACTATG